>CM035308.1:4209533-4443496 GCA_002900995.3 Ganoderma boninense | reverse complement strand
CAGATGGTCAGGTGATGTGGACTCGGGCCGAAGTAGTCAGAGAACTGCTGATCTCGTTGCCTTCGGCAACTCGGCAGTTGCTCCGTCCGTCCGGCAACGGACGACGGCGTCGGGATTCCGTCATTGTTTGATGACCATGTCCGATCGGAGGTTTAGTCACCCTCCTCACGTGTCGGATACGGGATAGACACGGAATTACTAATGGCAGCCCTGATGAGCCTCTATAAAGGCGAAACAGGCTGCGGTAGGAAGATCCCTACCGCCTGTCGGCTGCTTCGCCTTAGTCGCGCTCACGCTCGCTTCGCTCGCGTTCGCGCTCCTCCCTAACCCTAACCCTAACCCTAAGCCGTGGATCATGATCCGCACAGCTCTGGATCAAGCCTTAAAAATGCTCTCGATCCGCGGATTCAGCTCTGGATCAGCCATGGATCGAGCCATGCTCAGCCTTAGTGCCACCACGTCGGGATTCTTTTTGGCCTTGTCTAAATGCAGAAGCTTTGAACGTGTGAGAAAACGTGCAATTGTTGCGTCATCACGTACCTTCGTCATAGACAGCCAAAGTCCAAAGGACGGAGTCTGCGCACGCTTTCTTCACCCGTGCGATTTGTCGTTCGAGTAGCTTTCCGAGGTCGGTGCCAAGAGCGCCATCCTCCATGATCTGAGTCTGGCCGCCGGCAGCAACCTCCTTCCGGTGGACGGCGAGCTCGTCCTCGAGGTCCTTCCGTCTCTTCTCGAGCTTGTTGTGGTAGTCAATAGCCGCATGGCGTCGATGATTACCACTTAGATACTCGATGCGACGTTCGGCCGGAGGGCATTTCCATTGCAGAGGTTTCAGATTTGCGACTGGCTGCACCGACTGGGAGAGACAAAAGCTGTCGAGTTTGTTTGCTGAAGCGAGGGTGTTTAGCGGCTGCTCCCAGTCGGCTTTTCGCTCCTCCAGACTGGTGGCGATCTCCCGCTTGTGCTTCTGATCAATGTTGCGATCGTTGACACTTTGCCACACGTGCAGGACGTCTGAGTCCGGATTGACAATTCTCACACGGACGTAGCCGATGAACGCAGCGTCGACTTCAGCCTGGAGCTCTGTTGCGACCGTGACGGAGCTCGGATCAAGGTCTTCTACCTTGACTTTGACCTTCGATTTCTTGCTCTTCTGTGGAGATAGATCTAAGGCTGAATAGAATCAAATTTGGAAAAGACGTACCCCACGTCCTTTCCCCTTTTTATTTCGTTCCTCGAGAAGCCCTGTGTTAGACTCGCTGTCGGTGATCTGTAGACAGGAATCAGTAATGTATGTGTCTGACGCACATCACGTCTCCAACTTACCGCCTCGTCACCCTTTGCGGGATGGGCAGGCTTGTCCTTGGTCCGAGTCCGTGCGGCGTTCTCAGCGGTGTCCGATTTCACAACCTTCGACTGGATAGCAGATGCCCCCGACGTGACCCCAGGCCCGTCCGTCTGAAGACGCTATTGAATGATAATCGCATAACGCACTGAAATTTAAGGGTAGGGACGACAGCGTACCGTATACTGCGAACGCTGCTTGTCAAATGCAGCGGCCTGCTTCTCGAACTCGTCCTCCTCATCCTCGTCCTCCTCGTCCTCCTCGTCTTGGTCCTTGCCATCCAGTTTGTCGCCATGCTACAAGTTGCGCGTTAGGTTGGTGCGTACACCCATTCAACACCGAGCGCAACTCGCCTTGGTCTTCGACTTAGTTCCCGACATTCCTTCTCCGTCAGACGGTTCGCCATCTGCATCTGTGTCGCCCAACCCATCATCCGGGACATTTGGAGGGCCTTGGGGCTCGGCGCCACCATCTTGTGTTCCGTCGACGTCCTCCATCGATTTCTTGTTCCGTTTAACACAGCTTCGTCGTGTAGTGCACGGTCAAATACAACGGTACTTACCTGCCGCAGACTGGAACCCTTGGCCGGTACACTGATGTTCGCGGGCGGCCATCCCCCTCGGTCCGCTTCAGCTTGTTTGCTGTTTGATGCGCTGTCGGTGTCCATAGCTTCGCAAGACTCGAGCGTGCTGAATTGCTCCTCGTGCCGAGATGAGAGACTGAAGGCAGGACGAAGGAGCGAAAGCTGGAGTCGAATGCGCACGCACAACTGCGACCGAACCCTGGACCCTGCCTCGCGGCTCCCGCATGCCCGCCACATGGATGCACAGCCACCATCGGTGCGACGCTCCCGTGCGACCGCTGCGACTTGACAGTTTGCTTGCTAACCCGCATCCACAGATCTTGACCTTATCCCTCTCTCGGTGAGGCCATACATTCCGATCAACGTGGACATTCGTGTCATTAGTCGTAGTTGATGACAGGAAAGCAGACTCAGCGTCGGTGACTGATCCACCACAGATAACTTCATATCAATCCATACCGGTGCGCTCTCTTGAAACAACATATGTTGTGGATGATCTTGCGATTTGTGTCTCGCAAGTTGAACTGACGTCTCTCGATGTACGCAATCCCAGCTAACTACAACAACATACCTCCCACTGGCCCGCGCGTGGTATATTTGGCCCCCTGCCCGAAGCAGTCGCAGCAGACGTTCAAATATAATGCTTCTATTGACCTTAGGGCGACGCTACGCATCGCAATTTTTAGTCATAGAGGTATGTATTATGCACTCATCTGCTTGACACAAAAACCCACCTCCTGAAACTCCTCCAGGCTCCGTGGATGTCGTCGTTGGCCAAACGCCGAATGCACTACGGAAGACTCGACCCCCTGCACTTCAATTTCGAGCGTTGCGCATCCCGAGATGCCCTCCGACGGCGAGGTCGTTCGACGAGATCACTGCCTGGGCCGGTCGATTTGGGTGGGTAGCGAAACATGCTACGCTCGCTTTCAGGGGGCAGGTCGTGCTATGTTTGTCCAGTCGGCTGGCACGTTGTGGAACGCCCTCCAGCGTTACGGCTGCCTCCCACTGCAGGCCGTCCTCTGAACTCGCCCGGGACTGCCCACGTTGGGTAAGTAACTACGGCATGCCCACTCGCGGAGGTCTAGCCAAGCTACGTTCTCCCAGTTGCATGACATTCGGTCTTATATGTCGCTGACAATGTCCTTGAGAAACGCCGTGTTTTATTCAATTAATAGGTTCCCAGAGCGGCAACTGCGACCGTAGTAAACGAATGCTTCTTCTTGAAGTGATTTTCTGGCAAGAATAGTGTTCCTCCCACGTACGTCGGAACGCCTTCACAGAAGGGCACATCTCTCACGTTTGCGGGATTATTTATTTCCCGTTGATGCAGTTTAACCGGCGGAATGCCTCGTTATATGTCAGTGAACTTTCGCCGCCAGTCATGCCCCGCCATATGCTGACTGCTCTCCGCCAGCATGTCTTCCCTTCAAGACCACGACCCATCGGATTCTGCCAGTGTCGCGACTCCTACGTCGCACGAAGCACCACCCTCCACCCAACTGGTTAAAGCACCTTCTGCCCTGCCTTTATCATCCTCTGACACTCTCCGTCCGTGTTCCTGTATTTCGCGCGACGGCGAGCCGTTGACGTCGGCATGTGGTGCTCAAAACATCGCTTGGAAACTGCCCCCTCCTCCGGAACTCCATGTCAATCGTGCAGTTCGAACGCTGGCTGTCAATAACGTACGTGCATTTCTTCAAGTGTTGTCGGTACCAATTTGAGCCATACTTTGCATGTGCTAGCTTCCTCCTCGCACAGCTGTCCCTTTGCATCCACTTCCCCTCCCCCCGCATCTCCCCGAGCCAATCGAAGTAACCCTTCCCGCTTCATCTCCAACTCGTGTCGTCCACATCCAGAGGATTATCGTCCCTCCCCCTCCCTCGCAGTTGATGCAAGTACCCCTTCGTGTGCGACCGGCGCCGTCGTATTCTAGGGCCCCTTTAACGCAACGTCCAGAATTTCAGCAAGTGGAGGATCTGAATCTTGAGCTGTGCGTTATTTTATTTCTTTGGACTTTCGTTCCTTACGCTCAACGCAATGTTGTGAACGTTACGTTAAGCAGACATGAAAATGTCCCGCACGTGCCCTCCTCTCAATCGTTGTGTACAGGATGCTGTCTCCAATAGTTTTACTCCGTTGTTGATATGCTGTTTCATCCCGTTGCGAATATCATACAACCATTCGGCCTGAATACCGTTGTAAAGATTCTCGTGTGATTTCATGCCCTTGCTCTTTTGCATTTCTGACGTATATGTTCCATACTCAACACGTTATGTCGCCCGTCCTTCCTGGTTGGCAGGGTTCGGCTAAACGGCAATCGCTTTGTTCAATGTTGTGGTGCGGGTTAGCGGTATGTCTGCTAAGCCGCAGATATAACTTCTATCATCGCTGTATATTGTAAATGTTTGAATAATGTATATGTACTCCTTTCATCGTAGCTAACAATTGTTTGACCAACATTGACGCTGATGTGAGAACTATATTCACATATATCTCACATCCAATATCTCACATTTGCCTCCATGTAATGCTTTATAAATATATAAATATATGTTTGTTGTGAGCGACATTCCCGTTTTAGCTAGGTCCCTGCATTCACGCATCGTGGTCAAGAGGTTGCGGGTTTGCCAGATATATGCAAACCCGCATGCATTTGTCTCTCTCGTGGGGCATTGGGTACCCATAGTTGCTTTGCCAGTTTTGTCGTAAAGTACAGCAGTGTTGTTGTCTACAACGTGTCTAGCATGAGCTGGTAGTACTGGAAGACATCATGAGTTTACATATACCCTGTGTGATATTTAATATCGAGATATATTTCTGCATTCCCGCAGAATTTGTATCACAACTAACCATAACCCTGCCCTAACCCGCAACCCCCCCTACTTTACACCCTTTAAATGCGAAGTCACGGACGTTCCGCCACTTCGCATTCTCAGGCGTAATCCACGGCGCACTTCGCGTAGGTCCTTAGGGTTCATAGTGGTGAAATGCGTCTCGACTTACTATCAAGTCGCATGTGCGAAGTCGCGGTTGTGTCGTCACTTCGCATTGAACAAACTCTTATGAGATATTCCACCTCATACATTTCCTACAGGTTATTGTGTGCGAAGTCACGGATAATCCGTCACTTCGCATGTCTTGGATCAATTCATATCCGTGATACCTCAGTGTTCCGATCAGATCGGCATGGTGTCCGAAGTCGCGGCCTGGCCGTCTCTTCGCATCACCACTCATCTCACCCTTTGCTTTCTGTGCAGTCTCCACATATCTCGTCACTTTCATTATCATTCACATTAATCGGTACGCAATGTTCCACCTGTCATGCCAAGAAAATATGCGATTCGTTCTCGATGGTGTTCTGACTATGGCTCAGCGGGGATGCACTACAGGAAGGACGTCATCGCGCTACTTCACTCCTCACCCTTTTCACCCTCGCCCTCGACCTCGCCCTCCCAGAGCGACTCGTCCTTCAGGCAGTCGATGACTGTCGTCAATGTTCAGTTCTCATTCTCATGACAACATCCCATGGAATTCACTTACTGTTCTGGTTCGCGATGCTTTGCAGATGCACATTGACGCGCAGCTCAGCCATCCTCGCGTCCAGGTCCGCATCCGCAGCCTCCAGGTCCTTCAGACCCCCATCGCCCTCCGCCATGAATGCCCGATACGCCGCCCGTCTCGCCTCCTGCCCCGCCGCTATCACTGCGCGCAGCGACTCCTGCGAGTCCACCATCGCCTCTCGCACCTGCCGCCCGGTCTTCCACACCTCGTAATGCACCCTAAACGCCTTCTCCTCTGTCGACGACCACCCTGCATCCCCCGCAAGCATCTCGCACACCCTCGCAAACTCGCAGTCAATGTTCGTCGTCGGCTCCACCCCAGTCGCGAGCGACATAAACTCCCCCATCACCGCTTGGGCGTCGTTCAACGACACCCCCACAAAACTCAATGGCGGCCCCTCCCCGCTCACCATCCCGCAGATGTTCTCTTTATCTTCCTCAGGCTCCTCTGTGCCTGTGGCGCGGTCGGCAATTTTCACGACGCCCGGCTGGGCATGACTGCAATCGTCATCCCATTCAATAACAAGTCAGCTACTCATCACAGCATATGAATTCATTCACCAATAAATACAGACTTACCGGAGCGCCTCAAGACCATCAAGAAACTGACGAAGCCTCAACATCCCTTCGTCCACCTCAACGGGTTCAAGACCAACAATCATTCCAGTGCGTCGATGGGTGGTGAGTGGGTGGGTGATGGGGGGCGTTGGCCGTGTTGTGGTCCCTTCGCGCCCCCTCCTTCATTATAACCCACTCCTCTTCGGGTCTCTTACACTTCCGTTGCCAACCCGCCGTCCTTTCCATCAGACACTTCTCTTCAAATTCACCGAATGCCTTCTCCCATCGTCCCATCCTCCCTCTCCCCCGGCGTCCCTCCTTACCCTTGCTTATCCTCTTGCCCCTTCTGTCTTTGTCATGTCACCTAGTGCTTTCCAATATATTTCCCTGACTCTCTCTCTCACTTGTGCACATTCTCACTTCAATGTCGTCGCATTCGTCGACGGTAGGTTTTTCCTCTCACGCTAATCATACACTAACAAACTTCCATATATCTGTCACCTACAGATCTAACCCTTTTTATCCCCTTCTTTTCCTTTTAAAACACCCTGTTCTCCACACAGATTTTTCATTCCTATACTTGCTCCCTCCCTCAAAACACTCTCTCATCATCTTGTCGTTTCATTCCACTTCACATTGTGACTTTGGTTTGATTTGTCGCAGAGTCCTTTGATTCCCGCTAGCTAAACTTATGGTACCATTGTACTTATATATTCACTGCCGATGTCATGGTACGCATACTGTTTGCTAACTTTGATGATACACTGTTGGCATGGCACGTCCCGAGGTGATGCGAAGTCACGGTCTGTCCGTGACTTCGCAATCTTTGGCTCCCACGCTTATCATTGTGGGCGCCTGATCCTTGGCGAAGTGACGGTTCGACCGTCACTTCGCACATTTTCGCCCAAATGGTCGCTCTAACCCTACTCTAACCCGCATACCCCCCTACTTTACACCCTATAAATTGATTGCCGTGGCCAGCGCTTCTGCTCATCCAGGGCGGCTGCATCTCGCAGCCCCTATAACTCGTTCTGTTTGTGCTTTGACTTTGTTAAAACTATCACAGATGGTTAAGATGACCAACTAAAGACTATACACGAACTTTTTGCGGCTCAAACTCCGGTAGTACAGGAGTAGTCGAAGTTCGTCCAGAAAATGGATGGAAAAGCGAAAATCGGGACCTCGGACACCGGTTGGATAAGACTACCATCGGTGTTGATGTCGGCGCTAGTTAGCCTGAACGCCCCCTGGATGCCACGCCAAAGGATATCGGCCGCGATGTTCGGACGCGCCTCGAGCCAGCACGAAGCGACCGGCTCCTCGTCCATTGGCCGGAGACAGCCGCGTGCCGTCAGAAAACAGTCTTCTACGGCGATTTGTCCATAAAGACTGAAGACTAGCGGCGTCTTGGGGAGAGGGAGCTCGGGATTTGCGTGCTGAGGGATGCAACATACGTAACGTTTCTCCGATCCGTCCCGGTCGGTCGTTCCGAAGCAAAGCGAGGGAAAGAGGTAGGTTGATTTGAATATTTCGAGAGGACAAACTACGGCGGGCTCGCACTCGCCAATGGCGATAAGAGGTTCAGGCATGGTGGATGTAGCGGTGGGAGTGATTATGTACCCCTGTTGGACACAAATGCGGCGTTAAGTAAGATTCCCTTAATTGGATGCGTTAGCCCTCGCACGAGGTGTGTCGAGGAACAACCGCATTAATGTCGATGAACAGAAGAACAGGACATACATTGTTGCGAACTTGACACTGAAATGTCCTTGAAACGTACGCACGAATTGGGAGCCTGTCCGAGAGTCGTCCGTTTCGGAGTTGTTCAAGTTTCCGGAAGATGTCCCTGGCGGCGGTTGTCATGTCCCGCTTGGCGACTCGCCTGATTCGCATGCGGAACGACCGCGGAGTCAGTCACTGATGATGAGGCGGATCTCGCGAATGGATAAACAAGGACAATAGCCGACGAACCTGTGCTTCATGCTAGCCGAGGTCGACGTCGGGTGCCTAAGCTCGCGGACACAACGGCGACTGGTGGCTCGCTTGACATGGCGGCGTGCAATGACCACAGTCCAGGGTGGACGAAGACACTCGTACAGTGGGGGCATCCAGACGAACATACAAAGCAGGGTGGAGGTGGTAGTGTTGCGGGTGGAACCGGGTATGCAGACCAACCCAGCTACCGGCACATGACCCCTGGGCACCTTTTTTGGCAAGTGCCTCCGGACCCCTTGGGCCGATTTTTCCGGACCGCCTTCGGCGGACCCCTTGGAATGACCAATTTTCCCGGGGGCGGCTGTCGTGCTTGCAGAAGCAGTGCTTGCGGCTCGACGCTGGACAATTGACGGGTGGACTGGCCTGAGATCCCGGCCCTCCAGGTAGCGGCGAAGCCCCTTCGAATAGACAGCGGACATGAACTGATCCCGATAGAGGATCCAGTTCGAGCCGTCCTCGTTGAGGCGTGGAAGCGAAATGTGGCCGGAACCGGGGGACTGGAATGCATCGGTGGAGATTGAGAAGCCATGCCGGCAGGGCTCATAACCTGTGAAGGTTACGGGCGCGAGGGACGAGACGGGCGGGACCTGGAAGCGAGCGGAGCGAGCGACTAGGATAGGATGTGAGTATGGGGGAGAAACCAATGGTAAGGACAGTGTACACACCTCAGTCAGTTGGGGAAAAGACTGAGGTGCTCGGTATGCGAAGGCTCGAGTATATCTGAAGGAGCGGGGACCGAAATTGTAAGGTAAGTAATGTTGTAAAACATACAGAACTAATTCACAAAAACAGGACGGAGTAAGGACAGGAACGGGACCCAAGGTCCATATCGGAATCATACGGGACACGAGCACGCCGCGTCGGGCGTCGGGACACCGCCACGGCTTGAACACCAACAGCCAAGAGGATAGAGAGTCAAGCAGAGACTTGATAGAGCCGGATACTGTCAAAAAGATGTGACAACGGCAAGTGTCAGGCTCGAAGTCGGCACAGCGACACCAATCCGGGCTGACAGCGAGCTGGCTGCTCTCAGGGCGGCAGAGGCTTGCTGCGACCCGGACTGTGCAGGCTAGGGGGCTCCCCAACTTCGAGCGTACTCAAAATTTGGCGCAGAGTGTGGCAGCGCCGGAGTTGCAGTGGAGTTGGGACCGGTCACCGCCCGCGGCCGAGAATCCTGGACCTACCGCACTCATCTGGTCCATGCTAATCATGGATGAGTAGCCGTCTTGTTGCGAAGACGGAGACGGTGGCGAGTTCGGGGTGGTAGGCAACGCGCGGAATATCAGAACGAGTTGGGGAACACACCGTGACGATATGCGAGTACTCTCCTACACTGCCAGACACCCAGCAGTGGAAATTCAGAGGAAAGTCGACTAGCGGAAATCCAGAGTCAAACCTGAAGAATACCAGAAGTCAACAAATCTTGCAGATTTCCACAGGTACGGCACGTCATCGCTGTGACTCATCACCCTGGGGAGCAACGGCAGGGTTCGGGGGCTGGCTGGGGGAACTGGGCAGGTCGGCATCGCCAGGCCACTCGCTCTGTGGTCATACAACAGCAAGCGTGATGTCTAGCATAAGATTGTATTATCATTTGGCATCGATATTCTTATTCTAGGGTACACAAGGCTAGGACGAGTACGAGCCTTGCCTGAAATGAGCCTCAGTGGGGCCGTAGGGGTATCGATTGGGCCAGACCAGCAGGACATGGCCCTGATGGAGATATAGGTTGGGTGAAGGCCGTAGTGGGGGACTCAGAATACAGCATACACGAAAAATTATGGGCAAGGGGGTCTGAGGTGGAGGGGCAACGACTCGGATGGTCTTCTGAAAATACTCGAAAATGGTCGCCGAGGGAGATTGAATTAGGAGATCATGAAGTATTTAGGACTTACAGCAAGCTTACAAAGACTGAATGACGTCTGGACGGTAACAATAGCGGAGAAAGAGGAGAGGAACATATACAGAGCAGTGAGAGGATGGAGAACTTCAGCGAAGGAGGCCGTTGAGTGGAAGGACAGACGACGGGCGGGACTTGCAGTTTTGCGACGAGTCTGCGACAACGTGTACCGGATCACGTCACTGGCGAGGTCATGTGATCACCTTCCGGAAATCTGGACTCCCATCCAGCGGGATTCCACAATTTTTGTTGACTACTGGTATACCACTGGATTTTCCACAGGATTTCTGCAGTTGGCCAGATTCCAGCGGAATTCCCCTGCTGGATGTCTGGCAGTGTAGGCCATGGCTGGAACTTCGAGGAAGCTCGCACCGTCAGAGAGTGTGGCCTCGTCCATTAATGATGGGAGGTGAGCGAGGAGTTGAGACACAGGTTGAGAGAAGTGGAGGGTTTGATCCCCGGAAGGGAGGCCATATCGAGAGTAGGACATGGGCGGCAGGGGCGGATACGATTCAAAAGCGAGTCCTAGAGAGTGTCGCTTAGAGAGTCGTCCACAGCGTGGTTGAGTTGCTCACGGCGAGTCCTGCGGAGTGTCATCTTAGTCGTCGAGGCAAATCGAATCGAGTGTCGCCTGGAATGAAAGACAAAAGCGAGCTGAAAAAGATGTGTAAAGTCACAAGGGGAGGTGCTTCTCAGAGCCCCGAGCGTAACTCGTCGACGTCCGATATTGATGGCGATAGTGGTCGCGGTACCCGATTCAGATCTCGCCCTCCGCTGCCGTGAGAAAGTTGGGTCTCTTGTGCTTGTTGAGTATACTTGGTTCTCCGATGCATCGATCCGCAACCACCCAACAGCTATCAATAGCATCGTTTGTTTTCGATCTATCGACTCGTATACCAGTCTGTCACTTATTTTCATTACGGTTATCTTGTACTAAACCTCTCCGCTCCTCTCTCTTCAGTGCTCTCTGCCGATTCTGCGCAGACAGAAAATCGCCCCGCCGTTTCAGATGAGAATGCTCCTCTCATCCCGACGTTCTTCTCTCAAGGCGAAGTTGACGATGCTCCCTCTTCCAGCGCCTCGTCTGACTACCTTCTCGATGAGCATGCTGTCTCCCGAGCGGAAGCTTTGTCCTACTATGTTGGCCTTCCCTCCGAACCCACGTTGTTGTACCGTACGGGCAAGAAGTGGTCATTACCGAGAGGACTTCAGGCCCACCGCCGTCGGAAGGAGCTTCGTGAAGTCTTCGATCATCCAATTGTAAGTCTCTGGAACCACGACTTGGGTTGGAAGGTTGTCGAAATTATGGACGCCCACAAGGTCAGTAAAAAGCCACCAATTCTTGCGTAGAATTAGCGAACAGGATTTCTAGGTTATTTTCACGACTATCGACATCGTTCGTTTTAAGATGGTCGAGGTCGACGAACCTCCCTCAGACGACTCGGAAGAAGACGCCGACGAAGAGACGGAAGAGGTTGGGGTCAAGAAACCCCTTATCGGACCCGTCACTATCTGGATAGGCGTATTCCCTGACCATACCTCTGCCACAGTTGCCCACGACTCAGCTCAGGCCGTCCTAGCTCTTCTCGGGGACTACCAGATCACTGATGTCGATGTCGACTTCCGCGAGTCCTACTACGTACGCCAGGCGGGTCCTCAGCTTCTCAGACCCGTCGATGATTTCCATCCACTCGCTGACGTGATTAGTCCCCTCACTCCTGCCCTCGGCCTCAGTATCTCCACCACAACGACGCCCGATGCTCAGGGCACGATGGCCCTCTACCTCGCCAAGGGTGGTAATAGTGATAAGCTCTTGGGCCTTACGTGCCGTCATGTCCTCATTGGATCCAGGGAACCCAACACCGACTTCACTCACCACCGACTCGGAGGTGGGTATCCTAGAGACGTCATCCTTCTCAGCAACAGAACCTTCGACAAACTCGTCGACACGATCGAACGTAGGATCAAACAACACGGGGATGCGATAGAGTACCGGAAATCGCAGATTGAACGTTGCGAGAGGAGGGAGAAGCGCAGCACCGATGCGGACTACATTGAAGAGGCTAGGAAGGTACGGATTGAGGCTGAGAGGTTAGTGCACAAGGCACAGAAGGCGACGAATGCGCTTGAAACGTTGCTCGGGCGTGTCAAGAGCGACTGGAAGAAACCGCAAGCTCGCATCCTCGGCCCCGTACTCTTCTCCCCTCCCCTTGCGCTCGGCGTCGGCCCGGAACATTTCACGGAAGACTGGGCCATTTTTCGGATCGACCGGGTCAAGCTCGGTGACGGCTTCCAGGGAAACAAGATCGATCTCGGTGTGTTTATGACTGTCGACGTAGGGACATCCACTGACCTAAACTTGATCTACACTCTACACTAGAGGCCGAGCAGACGTTCGGCGAGTTCACCTCCAAGTGTCGCGGCCTCAGCGGAGACCCCAACTGGTCTTTCAAATACCCTGACGACGGCCTACTCCCACTCCGGGGTACCGTTACCCCAGAACTGATGTCCAAACCCGACATGCGGGACGCGCAAGATGAGCCGTGCATGTTGGTGGTCAAGCACGGCAATGCCTCCGGCACCACGCTCGGTCGCGCGAGTGGTGCCTTCTCCATCGTTCGCCAGTACTTCCACCAGGGGGATATGTCCATCAGAAACACCTCCATGGAGTGGGCGATAATTCCTTACGACAGCAAGTCGAGAGCATTTTCGGAGCCCGGCGATTCGGGCTCCATAATTGCTGACCTTCGCGGCCGTGTCGGCGGCATGCTTACTAGCGGTGCGGGTCAGGACGAGACTATCGACATGACTTACACCACGCCGTTTTGGTGGCTCTTCGAGCGAATCAAGGCAAAGGGGTTCCCGAATGCCCACCTCGACGTCTTCGACTAGGACCGGTCACCTTGGCAACCAGGTGGTTTCAAGCTCGCCGCTGCTGAATCGTTATCGAGGTTTGTCTCATTTCTTCACCACTCAGCGCGGAGCGACTGACGGCCTCGACGTCTAGGGCTTTAACTAGTGCCAGAGGCTCGTTATTAACGTCTGTTTCGCTTCTTCACTTGCTGGTCTCGACCTTCCGTGCAATTGTAACGTCCAGGTTCCATACGACTGTTCCCCATTCGAACTACGCTGTGAATTTACCTGGCGTACTCGAGTTCGCCGCCGCGTCTCTCCTCATCGAAGGCCTCCTCATAGAAGGCCCTCCGCGACTTCGAGGACGCCCTGCTATGACATCTTCCGAGAGATGGTATGTATATTGCATACGCGAGCGGCCCTCGGCGAAGAGGAGCAGTCGAGACTCCTCTCCACCTCCTCCTCCATCCACCCGCGCAGTACAAGCACTGCATAGTTACCTCGTCCACGATCGAAGATTAACATCCACGCGCGGGCCTTCCGACAAGCAACTAGTATGATTGCGATGATGTATGTATGTATGTATGTGCTAAGGTATCGTCACAGGAGGTGGGGCGAGCAGCGCCAGAGCAAAGTCCGTGCAATAAAAATACAATGCGGAGTATCATACGACCATCCAAGCAAAGCGGGTAGGTACAGAGGCATGCATATGCGCGTGCGCTGCAGCAGATCATAGGCGCCGCGCCGTACGGTGCGTACCGATCAGTCCAGCAACAGCGAGAGCGAGCGCAAGGGCGAGGGTTCAAAGTCATGACTCGTGCCCGATCACCGACGCGCGCGAGTTATTCAGCGAAGTGTCCATGAGATACCCAGACGCCGCCGGCTCGACCGCGATAGCAGGAAGCGGGACAGCGACGGAGGGCGTGGTCGGGAGCGGCGGAGGGCTCTCTCTCGGAATAGCGCTCGCACTGGCGCCGCTCCCCGTCCGCGCGTGCGACGAGTAGTACGACGGCGTGCGCGGGGAGAAGTAATCGTGTTCGTCGTGCGGCGAGCCGAGCGTGCTCCCGCCGATGCTGCCAAACCGGCGACGCCCGATGCCCGCCATACTGTTCGGCGTGGGCGGGGGCTCGAGCCCGAACTCCGTGATGTCGGAGTCGCGCAGGTGCAGGCTCTGGTTCGAGTCCATCCGGGCGTGCGCGAGCAGCGGCATGTCGGGGCTCGGGCCGCCGCTGAACGTCCGGTGGTGCGCGGAGCGTGGCGAGAGGGAGCGCCGGGCGGTGCGGGGAGGGGGCAGGAGGGCGGTGAGCGGCGCCTGCGGGTCGTCCGGAGAGGGGCTTGCGACGAGCGTGTCGCCCCAGGGGTCAAAGTAGTCGCCGTGCGGCGTTCCAGGATTCGCGGGGACCTTGAGCGCGCCGAACTCGTCCGCCGGGCCACCCTTGTCGTAAGGTGAGTCCTCGACGCGCGTAAGGACGGAGTCGTCCGTGTACTGCGAACTCATGTGGCGCCGCTTGTACGCCTCGAACCGGCGCTGGCGAAGCTCGTCCTCGGTCGGCTCGCCAGGACGCGCTTTGTACCCTAGCGCGCTCAAGACGTAGGCCGAGTCCTTCAAGTCGCCATTGAAGGGCTCACTAGCCGCGCGCTCGCGCTTGTACTTGCGCCTCATGTAAGCCCAGCGGCCAGCGAAAAGTGCGGCGCACAGGCCGACGAATCCAAGAAGGCCGATGAGAACCTCGACGCCAACTGACAGGCCTTTGCCGTGAGAGGCGGCAGGCGCGTGAGAGTTGTTGAGTGGAATCCTTGAGTACCCGGACCTTATGGAACTCGTCCGCGGCGGTAACGGGGTTCGTTATGTTGAGGAGGCCTAGATGGGGTCGGACGGCGTCAAGGCTATCAGAGTTTACGGAGTTGGCGGGGAAGCTGCCGTTGGGGAAGGGAGGGTCATAGGCCATGACAAAGTAAGCGTTGCGTAGAAACGGAACGCCGAGAACCATGTCCGCGGTAGAGCCGAAGTTGAGTCCAGGGAGGGAGGCGGGTGTCTGGATGAGCCCAACACATGTTTCAGAAGAGGCATCGTTGGGGGGATAGGTGGTGAGGTCGAGGGGATGGAGGAAAAGCTCGGAACGAGTGTCGAGTGTGAATGAGATATTCAATGGAGTTGTGCACGGAATGTAGTCTGAGGGTCTGGTGAGGGCATGTATGGGAAGAAGGAAGAGGAGACGTACAATTTCCGTCATTAGATGGACCGACGCCCATGGCGCCGTAGATGCCATTCGCGATTTGTGTTGTGGTAAGAATGAGGGGAACACCTGAATCGAGAATAGCACTGGGAGCTTTTGCGGCTGGGACGACGGAGGTAGGAAGGGAAACCGGTTTTGGTTGGCCATCGACGTAGACAGTGATGGCGGTAATACTTGCTTGCCAGAAGAGAGTGCCATAGCCAGAGGGAGAGAGGTTAGCGTACTCTATCTTGCTGGGATCGGTGACGAGAGAGTCTGGATGACGACCTATTCCCAAAACTGATGGGACGGTGTCGGAGCCTGGGCGCGCCAGGGCTAGAGAGAAGAAGCGTGCGCCGGGTGCGGTACCGAGGGGGGTGATGGAAAAGAGATTGGAAGAGAGAGTTGCACCGTCGGGGATGTCATTGATAGCGGTAGGTAGCTGGCGAGCGATGACGGAGTTGGAGGAAAGGGCGAGGCCCATGACACCGTTAAATTGGGAGGAGAGGGGCTCATTGTTGACGTCTACAGCGGCAACTGGATGGAGGAGGAGAGGGAGGATGGGATGAGGGAGGAGATGAGTGGGGAGAGGATAAGGACGTACTGAGAGCTTGGTGGTCGATGCTATAACCCCCCAGTTGTACGGCGTCCCAAACGATGGGACCGTCTGCCTCGCCCTCGGCATAAGTGATCTGAATGGACTGGCCGGTTGGTTGTGAGGCAGAAGGGTCGTAGCGCTCGCCGCCGACGGGACTGCAAGCGGATGAGGAGCAGGACGTGGAAGCGAGCCACTGGAGAGAGGATTAGGAAAGGAAACTCGGAGAGGAGATGGAGTGAACTGACGAGATCGGAGGAGCCAGTGTCTACCTGGACGTAGTGCTGGCTAAGGCCCTGGCCGAGGAATATGGGGGCAACATAGGTACTGCCGAGACAGGAGGGTAAGTGTCAAAGGTTAAAGAGCAGGAGATCTGGATGCGGAGCGCGAGGAGGGGGGGTAGAGAGAGGTCGAGAAGGGACGGAGGACAAGAACGGGAGACTCACGATTGGTATTGGGAGTCTGTGATGAGGGTGAGGTCAATCACGATGCCGTCGCTGGCGCCGTCGCCCTCATCACGTCCCGAAAGATCCCTTCCCTTGCCCTTCCATCGAGGCGCGTCCTGGTGTTGGGAATTGCGTGGGAGAGGCATGGGCGAGGCGCCAGGAGTCTGGAGAGCGGGGTAGGATGGAACAGGACGAAGGGAGGGAAAGCACGGAGACGTGGATAAAAGAGCGGGGAGCGGGGAAGAGGGATCGAGAGGTGGAGGGGGAATAAGAGAGAGGCTGGAGAGAAAGGAGCGACGGGACCGGTGGGAGACGGAGACGGGGAGGAGGGCATGGCCAGCAGCCGGCCTGGGCAAGAGGACGCCAGTCAGATGCTCGCGCCCGTTGCATTCAATCCATTTCTCGGCTCCCGTCCCCAGATCCCCTCCCCGATCCCCTGTCCCCACATCCTCCAACGTCCCTTGCCTCCGTGCAACCCCTCTTCCCCCTCGCATCCCTCGACTCTCCCATCCATCCTCTCTTTCATTGCCCTCCCGCTCCAGACCCGCCGACAAGCATGCATACAATGCCGGCGCATACAAGCGCATATAGCGGCAAAAGAAGCCCGCGAGACACCACGGATGACTGCTCCCGCGCTCGTTCCTGATCTCTCGCATTTTCTCAACACGAACAGCACTGCTCGATCGGCAACTCTTCTCCGCCTCCTTCAGCCTCATGCGATCGCATTAATCCACCATACACTGCCCAATCTCCTCCATCCTCTCCCTCAATCTTTCATCGTCTCACCTCTCTTCCGCACTACTTACCACACAAGTCAGCAGTTCGAAATACTCATGAATTTAGCCATCTTGAGTCCCCGCCCCGCCGTCTCCACATGAACCCTTTCCTGATCACGCCCTCTCCGGTTTGCTTGGCACCAGCCACTCAGTCCGACCCTGTTCTCCCGACCTGCCAATTCATCAGCAATCCCGACACGACATCGGACATCCGCGCCTTGGTAAGTATCCTCTGCTCGTACTTAAGTACCTCCTTGTCCGCCGTCCCCTCTTTGATAATCTGGATATCCGGCGCTATCCAGCCACTCCATCCGCCCCGTTCGGCGACACTGCTTGCCCACCACGCGGCTAGGATATCCCCAAACTCAAAGCCTCAAGGCCTCAACGCTCACCAAGCTCCGACGTCCTCGTGCGAACTCTCGACGGCCTTCGTTGCCCTTTCTGATCCCGAGTGTGCCCGGTCACTTCCCGTAGCCACCCCTTGTCGCCCAACTGTTCACCGTTGCCACCCAACGCCTGTACACTGTGACTCCCTGCGTTCGGAACGCCTGAGGTGCGTCCCATGTCGTCGGATGTTATACGACGCTCCCTGTCCATCTAGACGCGTCGCTGATCAATAAGTACGTTGTTTTTCTTATTTGTCGCAGCACGCCGTGACGCTCGGACCCTCGGGGAACGAAGGCAATCATGAGACGCACGGCCCTGGTGGCAGTGGTCCCCATGTTTCTCGGCTCCGGCAAGTACGGCATAAGTCCTCAGAAGTTCACACCACCAACCAACCGACGTCTCGTCCACGTTTCCCAAGTGAGACTCAAGTGAGACTGCTGGCAGATAAGTTAAGTCCAGGCGCATCTCATGGTGATCTATCAGAACTCCGTGACCAGACCGTGCGTAGATATATACGTCCTCACCAAGACATTCAAGATCTCTACTACGCCTGGGCCGCCGACGTGCCGCACGTCTTCGATAGACGCGAATCCCTCTATGAACGTTCTCGGGATCCGTCACTTGTGCACAAATCTGAAAGCCTTCACAGGTCCCTCGGTACCATACGTTCTCGTGCATCAGGCTATTTGAGCCGGTGAGTTGACCCAACTGGGCGGTGTCAACGTCTCGTTTGCACCTTCCGACGTACACGGCGCCTTCGAAACGTAACGATAGCCGCGGTCTAGCCAATAATCCGACCCAAGCTCGGATGAATTGTTTACCCTTTCCGCTTTCCTTAGCCAAACGCAAGCCAAATGCACCCAAATGACGGTTCAATTTCCCGCTTCTCTTGGCTGCGACGATCCCGCCCCTTCCTAGATTTGTCTAAGCTAACCCCCCACCGTGCTTAGTTCTATGACTAAAACCCTCCCGTAGCATTTTCGCCGCTCTATCGGAGAGGCTGTTCGTCAGGCGTATCGCGGACGCCACGCCTGTTGCACAACGACAGGTCGCCTAAAGACGGTGAGTCTACGCCGTGTGGAGTACCGCTCGGGTTGCGCTCGGGCATTGAAGGCGGAAGTGCGTCAGGCATACTTAGTATGACGGTGGAGGATCACGGACGCAGGAGTTGCCGGCCTTGACAACAATGTGTATATCCCGCTAGATAAGCAAGGGCTGGGTGTGCGACATTCTGTACTACGTATCGTGCTGCAGGAGACTATGGTCGCAGCACAAGCTCGGTCCGAATGAAATGAATTGACCATCGACGGCTCCGAATCGTGTCTTCCGCAGCTCCTGAACCTAATCGACAGCACAACGTTATTCACCTTCGCATGGATCCTTATAGTTATACCATCAATTGCCATCTTAGGGCTCGAGAAGATACAACACCGTTCAAACGTTGAAAGTTAGCCACATGCTTACGCGACGATCTCGATCTCCCGCCAAAAGCACCACCCGGCACGCCGGCCCGGGTCGAAGCTGAAGTCGATCGAGTTGGCGTTTGTCTTCATTTCCGAGGATGCTTTGGAGCTGCTCTGCACAAGTTGTCCATGTTCACAGCGACTGCGGTACGACTACTTAGTCGCCGCCGTTCGCCAGCATCTCATCCACATCCACCTCACACACACACTCCCATCTCGAACAGACACTCCTCCGACACTATGAGCGACACAACGAGCACTGGCACTAGCACTTCAGGAGATCCGTCGGTTCACGAAGAGCGTACCACACAGTCGTCTGAGCGCAGTCAAGGACGAGGTGGTAGAGGTCGTGGACGCGGTCGTGGTGGGCGTGGACGAGGCGGAGGCGGAGGCGGAGGCGGCTACTACCGCGGTGGAGCCATGGCGGGAGGATTCGTCGGTGGGTACAGCAACTTTCAGCCCGGCACTGTAGTCCTCGCTCCCCAGATGGCAGTTCGCCCTCCCTGGACGCCGTACTACAGGGAGCCCCAGCCTCCCAGGCCCCGGCTTACCCATTGTGCGTGTCCGTCCGCTTCCCAAGCCATCACTCTCTGACTTCGAGCTCCGTTCCACATGCAGTCATCTGCATCCCACTTGTGCGTCATTCTTTGTCTCTATAGCTCGATTGGAACACTAGCTCTTGACTCGTGCCAACAGGGACACAACGAAGCGCTCCGAGACACCGTCTCCGAATTCACAAACGCCCTCCTCGACGCCAAGCCCGCCATACCCGGCCTCGACGCCACGATCGTCGTCCCCGCTCGCCGCCTGCACTTCACGCTCGGCGTCATGTCGCTCGACCTCGAGGAGCCGTCCGCGGCGGGGAAGGCGCCCCGAACCCTCGATGCAGCGAAGAAGCTGCTGCGCGAGGTGAAGCCCAAGATCACAGAGCTGCTCGGGGGCAACACGTTCCGCGTCCCGCTGAACAGCCTGGACATCATGAAGCCGGAGGCCGGGGACCGCGCGCGAGGGCGCACGTCATGTGGGTCGGGCCCACCGAGGGCGAGGGCCTGAAGAAGCTCGAGGAAGTCGGCAGTGCGTTCTCGTTCCTCTTCTCGGTGCCGTTCCTAGAGTCGCTCAGCGAATTTGGCGACGCCGGTCGCGGCCACAGAGCTCGTCCAGAGCATGTTCAAGGCGGCCGGGCTTCTCGTCGACGAAGACCGCCCTCTCAAGGTATGCCGATACGCACCTCGTCGCTCTCGTGTGGACACTGGGGTGTGCTGACCGTTGTCGACAGACCCACTGCACGGTCATCAATACTGTCTATCGCAAGCCAGCGTTGAAGTGGCGCTTCCCGTTCTCGTACCAGTCCATCCTCGCATCGGACGCCCTGAAGGCCATCCTGGTGCAGGATGATGTCGCGGATTCGAGCAAGGCAGAGAGAGGCAGGAGGCCACCCATCCGTGTCGACCTGGGAGAGTGCCCAGTCGACGAGATCCAGATCTGCGAGATGGGCAGCTGGGGTGAAGAGGGGGAGTACGTTGCCGTCGCCCGAGAGTCGTTGACTCGGGGGCCTAATTAGGGGGGTGTAGGACGGCGAAATGAGTGTGGCTCACCTAGCGCGAGGCGTCTCGGATCGGTGGATGTACCATACTGTACATGTAATGTTCGTGGATTTTTGGAATATCAGTGTTTTCGGAAGTCGACGCGAGGAGGGCGGGCCGACTCGAGGAAGTCGGCGGTGATGAAGGCGCTCGTTTTGTGGGGTTGTCTCGTCCCATCATCCTCGTCCTCGTCCGACCCGTCCTGGTCTGCGGTCCATCAGCGCGACCTCTCGTTCAGCAACGGTCTGGGATCCCCTCGCCAGGATTTGTCCAAGTTTCCCCGTTGTCGGTGGACGATCTCGCGGATCCCGGTGCCCAACGTCGGCGTGCGCTTGACCTTGTGTGCTCGGTCGATTTCTGCGCTCGACCGCTTCAAAACGCAGTGAGCGAGCATCTCTTTGTCGTCTTTCAAACCATTATCTCAATCCAAACCATGTGCTGCAGTACCCCGCCCGCCTCAGTCCAGCCACACGACCTCCACCATGCCCTTCCGCGTCCCGTCATCCCGCATCGCCCAAGCATCCCCCTCCATCTCCCTCGAGAAGGGCTCGTACCGCATGCGCGCCCCGCCCACACGCAAGCCCGCCTCCCGTCTCCAGACGTCCAAGACCCAAGCGCGCGCGAATGCGAATGGAGGGCCCGCGAGCGAGTTCATTCCCGCGTCGTATGAGAAGCGCATGGCCGTGCTCGTTGTGCTGCTGGCGTGCGCCACGATGGCGAGCTTTGGGGTAGCCTACTATCTATGGACTACCAGGTGCGTGTTTTCGTTCAGACTCGACGTCGCCGCATGCCCACACCCCAAGAACACAGTGCCAAGACCTATCTCGTCCGCCCGCCTCGATGATATCCCGTTGTCTGTCCCCCCGTTTTCTCGTTTCGTCCTGCTGTGTCCGTACCAGTCTGTTGCTGCATTGCTCGTGAGCATCGCTATCGTTATTCGCGTTTCGTTTGTTATCATCGTTGTTCGCCTGCTTGGAAATATACCTCCGTCTCCTTTTCGCACCGTCTTTGCAAGTAGAATCCACCACACGCGAACGGCTGACCGCCTCATCAACACAAGGTGGACACCCACATCGTACTCCGTACAACGCCGACTTAGTCCTCAACAGCCATTTCCGCATCCATCTCGCCCTGCTGCTCCTCCGCCTGCTCGACACTGATATGCCCCGCGGGCCGCCACACGTTCCCGGCCGTCATCTTCCACAACCGCACACGCCCATCGTTCCCAGCCGACGAGAGGATCGTCCTGCGCATCGGGTGGAACGCGTCAGTATTCCGTCCTCCAACCAAACCTTCACTCCGCAAAATCACAACGCACCCGGTGATATTCCACTCGACCCTGCCCACCGCGGACTTGTGGTCGTCAAAGTCGCCCACGATGCTCGCAGACCACTTCTCGGGCCCCTCCGCGTCCTCGCCGCCGTCCAGGTCCTCGCTCGGCGTGGGCGGCTTCACGCGCCATATGCGCACGTGGCCGTCGCGCGAGCCGGTGGCGACGAGGTGGTACGACCGCCCGCAAGACGGCGCCCACGCGACGGATGTGACCGCGAACGCCTTGGAGGGCTCGCCGTCGCTGCCCGCCGCCGTTTTGGTTGCCGTTGCCGTCGTCGTCGTTGATGTTGTTGACGTTGCCGCCGCGCCCGGGGAGGGGTTGAGGCTGAGGACCGTCGTTGGTCGGTGGGACGGCGATACTTGGATGATCTTGGGGACAAGATAGGAGAGCGAGTTGGCGTAGGGTCGTGGTACGGGGAAATGGGGAAGGACGAAAGAGGGCTCACTCACCTTAACGATGCCGTCGATGCCGCAGCCTGCAGCAAGGATCTCGCCCCAGTACCTGTCCTTACACCACGATAGACTCCATCCGCCGTCCGCCTGCGGAATATCAGCGATCGCGAGAGACGACGGGCCCGCCGGACTGACCTCGCGCGTGCCCAGGCCTGGTCTGCCGGGGACTTGACCTTGTTGTGCCTGTTGCTGCAGAGCGTTGGACACGAGGGTCACAGAGTTCCCGTCCATGGTTGCAGACGTCTGGGTCGGAGTGGCGACGGTGACGGTGTGCGCAGTGGATCGCGAGGTCGGGGTGGCCGTGGGGAGGGAGAGGACGTCGACCTCGTCGAGGAGCTGCCATGTAGAGAGGGACGACGGCTCGAGGCACTCGTATATACGCAGATAGTTGTCGGACGAGATGGTAGCCTGTGCAGCGCGAGTCGCTCGTCGGCGGGGGTTGCTCGGGAGCGCGGGAGGGACGTACCAACTTCAAGCCAAAATGCTGGGGCGCAAACTCGACGGAGCGCACGGTGCCCTTGGCGTCGACAAGCATGGCGCGCTCGACCCATCTCGTCGAACACGAGCCACCGGCACCTGTGCCGTTGAGCTGGCCGCCGTCTAGGTCCGGGGCGGAGACCTGCTCCCAAGACCTTGACGGTGCGGTCGAAGGAGGCGGTGGCGAGGACGGTGCCGAATTCCGGGTGCGCCCAGCTAAGTTTTGAAACGACAGGCATCATGGGCCTAGATAGCACGCGCCGAGGGGTGAGAGGGTCGAGCTGGTGAGTAGACATGAATGGATTGGATTGCTTGCGTGCACGCACCTTCCAGTCGTGTTCGGGAGACCAAGAGCCAGTGCTTTCGTCGAGTTGCCACACCTTCACTCTGAGGAATGCATGTAAGGCCATTCAGAGACCTTACCCAGAGGGGAATGTCCGAAAATGAATACTTACCTCTGGTCAAGGCTGCAGGTGGCGAGATGGAGGCCATAGAAGTCGTAGGACGCGTCGGTGACCAGATCATTGTGTGCGTCGCGGATGAGGCCTGTTTGAATCATATTCTTCAACTCCTTCAGTAAGAAGTAAACAAGGCCAGTCCTTTCCCCAGAGAGCGACAGGGGAAGAGAGGACGGAGAGGACAGATGCAAGTAACGAACCGACAGAGCCGACGCCCAAGCGCGACGCGTTGACCCTCATCGGTGCCAAATCATCGTATAGGTAAGCTGCCTGAGAACGAGCTGAGGACCCTTAGCTCAATCGGTAGAGCTTTGTACTTATGAGGTTACCATATGTCATGCAAGGGTCCCGAGTTCGATTCTCGGAGGGTCCACTTTTTTGCATCTTTCTCCCCCGCCTACTTCTGGTCACTCCTGTTCGATCAAGTGTTGCCTCGCAAGCATCTCGATGCTGAGTTTTACGCCAGCCTCTATTCACTGTATACCGATTTCTTTCGTGTCTACATTTACACTAGTCTAGTGGCCATCCGAACTGCGTCTCGCTCTCTCCCAGTCGCCGACATACCAACTCGACCTTCCTGTCGTCTACGTTCGCCACAGAGAACCTGATCCACCGATCTTCCTCTCTCACGACCGCATCATCTTCAGCCCGAGGTCCGAAGAACCCCGCGGGAGTGTCACCACCCCCACCTCCTGCGCCAGCCGCCTGCACACCTCGTTCGCATGCACGCCCGCGAACGGGTGCCGCACGAAGGCGTAGTATCCTCCCTGCGAACCGATCTTCCACCGCGCAGGGAGGTGCTCCCGGAACAGCGTGTGGCGGTGAGCTACGGCAGCTGCAGTCTCCTGGACGAACGGGCGCAGCGTGGGAACGAGGGGCGCGAGCGCGACCTGCGGCGGCCGCGGGGCACAGATCTGCATGTTGTCGAGCACTTTGTTCAGAGAGGGAATGATGTCGGGCGACGTGCAGATGAGGCCGAGCCGGTGCCCGGGGATGCAGTACGACTTGGAGAAGGAGAACAGGTGGATGAACGTCGTGCGCCAGTCCCAGTCCGCGGCAGATCGCTGTCCGAGGGGAGTCCGCTGCTGGTGCGAGGGGAGAAGAGGCGGTGCGGAACACCAGAGGTGATGAAATCGCGGTACGTCTCGTCCAGAACGAGCGCGACGTTGTGCTTTCCGCGCGAGCTTCGCGAAGGCGGCGATGAGGCTCGGTGGGTATATGGCACCCGTCTTGAGAGATGGCGTCAACCGTAGGAACTGACGGTCATGCTCGCAAGACGCACCGGGTTGTTGGGGGAGACTAGAACGATCGCTTTGGTCTTCGAGGTAATCAAGGCGGCGCAACGCTCAGGTGACGGCAAGAAGCCTTCTTCCGCAGAAGTGTGAAGGAAGACAGGCTTTGCGCCAAGCATCGTCAGCGTCATTCTGGTATGGTATATAGTCAGACTCAGAATCGGTGCTCGAAGAGAGAGACTCCGCTGACTCGTGGTTGAAGTACCTGTGTTGTCCACGGTAACATCAGATACCTTCTATCTGAGAAAAAAAACGGTCATGAGAACATTACCATGGCACGGGGATGATGACCCCGTCTCCCGAGTCGACCAGAGTCGCTGCAGCGGCGACGAACGCGAGGTTGCAGCCGGCCGTGATCGCGATGTCGTCCTGCGTGATATCCGCATCGCCGCCGTAGCGCACCTTCATTTCCTGCACCATCGCCTCCCGTAGCGCAGGTTCCCCAGCATTAGGGAGGTACCCGCAGCTTCCCGGAGAAGCAGCGGCCTTCCCAAGCGCGTCCAGGAAAATCTGGGGAGGGGGACGCCAGGTACTCCTTGGGACATGTCCAGCAGAGGACGATCATCCGTCGCAGCATAAGCATCTGCCCATGCATATGCCTGCGGGATCCTAGTAGGTGGGAGAAAAACAACTAGACGTTAGATTTTGATCTACTTCGGCGACGGGAAGGACAACATACGGGGGTCGACCAGTCGAAAGCGTAGCTTGAGAAAGGCGAAATCCGACCATCCTGTGAAGTCCGCGTTGAGCTCGACCCAAGCTCTTCACTTGGGTACGAGAGGATTTGGGTGCAGCTGTCAAAAGGCGTAAGACTGTCCGAAACATCTGTTCGAAATCGCGATAAACGGAGTTCGGAAGTTGCGCTGGAGGAGCGGACAATCGACGACAATCGACCTCTAGCGCAATTGACTCCGACGTCGGAGCCCTCGGCCCGCTGAGGCCGCCCCCAGCATCCTTCTCTTCGATATCGCAGCGCTGCGGCATGGACTCGAACATCTCAACTGCGCTCCTCATATCTCTAGCATCGCTCAAGCGCTAAGCAGAATCTCGAAATCTGTAGCAGACGGCGAGATAGTCCCGAGGTCTTCGACTCCTCGACCGGTGAACTCGAGACGAGAGATCGAACAAGCTTGAGATAGAAGCTGGTATGTATATTCGTCGACGACGCACACGACCGCACGCACTACCGTCTACTCGCATGTCCCCAGATCCGCACTATGCCGACGCGCTCGGCGGGGCCACCTCCGGCAAGTCCGACCCCAGGTTATCAGGGAGCGCAAGCGTGGGGTCCGTCTGGCTCTTGAGCCTGCCGCCGAAGAGCACGGGGCCGTTGGCCGCGCGGAAGTCGGCGATGCGCTTCTCGACCTCGGGGCGGAAGTGGCGCATGAGGCCCTGGATGGGCCACGCGGCGGCGTCGCCGAGCGCGCAGATGGTGCGGCCCTCGATCTGCTTCGTGAGCTCGAGCAGCATGTCGATCTCGCGCTGGTGGCCGCGGCCCTCGGCGAAGCGGTCCATCATGTTCATCATCCAGGTCGTGCCTTCGCGGCAGGGCGTGCACTGGCCGCACGACTCGTGCTTGTAGAACTGCCGAGTGTGATGGCCGCTTAGGATAACGCGAGCAAAATGCAGCGAAGAGAAGACGTACGTGAGCGAAGCGGGCGATGGCCTTGACGATGTCAGTGCTCTTATCCATGACGATGACGGCGCCAGTACCAAGACCGGACTGGGCGTCCTTCAAAGAATCGTAGTCCATCCTGGAACGAGGATGTAAACACGGCAGGTAAAGGGACAGAGAGGGAAACGTACAAGACTTCTGAGCATTTGTCGATGGGTAGGACAGGGACGGAACTGCCACCGGGAATGATACCAAGGAGGTTGTCCCAACCGCCGCGGACACCGCCGCAATGCTTCTCGATAAGGTCCTTGAGCGGAATGCTCATCTCCTCCTCGACGACACAAGGGTTGTTGACGTGACCGGAGATACAGAACAGCTTCGTGCCCTGGTTCCGCGCCCGCCCGAAACCGGCAAACCATGGTGCACCACGCCTGCAGATGGTAGGGGCGACCGCGACGGTCTCGACGTTGGCGACAGTCGTGGGGCAACCGAAAAGGCCGACGTCGGCGGGGAACGGAGGCTTGAGACGCGGCTTGCCCTGTTTGCCCTCGAGGGACTCGATAAGCGCAGTCTCCTCCCCACAAATGTATGCTCCCGCGCCGCGGTGAAGGTACACGTCGAACGAGTAGCCGGTCCCGCAGGCGTCTTTGCCGAGGAAGCCGGCCTTGTACGCCTCGTTGATGGCCTGCTGTACGTGAGAGGCCTCCTGGTAGAAC
Source organism: Ganoderma boninense (assembly GCA_002900995.3). Lineage (NCBI taxonomy): Eukaryota > Fungi > Basidiomycota > Agaricomycetes > Polyporales > Polyporaceae > Ganoderma > Ganoderma boninense. Next base: position 4,416,890 of record CM035308.1, on the reverse strand, counting down.
TCGCCACGGATGTAGATGTAGGCGGCGTTAGCGTTCATGGCGCGGCCGGCAACGAGGCAGCCCTCGACAAGCTTATGGGGGTCGCCACGCATGATTTCACGGTCCTTGCAGGTTCCGGGCTCACCCTCGTCAGCGTTGACGACGAGATAGCGAGGACTATGGCGAATGGGTTGGAAGACGTGAAAGGTGGCAGGGCAGGTTTACGCACCGAGGGTCCTTCTCCCAATTGGCTTGTTCATGAAACTCCACTTGAGGCCACTCGGGAACCCAGCGCCTCCACGCCCGCGAAGCCCAGAGTCTTTGATGGTCTGGATGATCCAAGAGTCGCCCTTGAGAAGGATTTCCTTGGTTTTGTGCCAGTCGCCGCGAGACTGCAAGGGGCGCTTCGTTGGCGGAGGACAACGTCTGACGGATCACGAAGCTACGCACCTGAGCACCCTTGATGCCGTGGTCGTGTCTGCAGTACGCGTTGGTGAAGATGCGGTCCTGGTCCTTCAAGCCACCATAACGACGAACGGGGGGGTCTTGCACCGTGGCGAAGGAACGACGCGGCAGCTTGGCACGGAATGGCCGTGCTATACCTGCAGAAAGCGATCCAGATGTAAGCCTGAGCGACGGAGTTAGCAAATGAGTGACTCGAGTAGGATACGCACGGGTCGCCTGCGACGTATGTCTGAGCATCGTCGTGGACGGTGACGAAGGGGGTTTGCTCGACGCTGACCGTTGTCCGCGCTCTCAGTGGCTCGGGCAACTCCGGCACCGTTGTTTGGTCGCGTTTACAACCATCCCCATTATGGGCTCTTCGCATGGTGGCTGGGGTCCGGGCTCTCTCTGTCCACCCGTGGGCGCAGCGATTGCCCGCTCGCCGTACTAGTTCCCCGACAATGGATACGGTGCCCGACCATCTCAAAATCCCCGAGGCTCTGAAAACACATCCAGAACTCATCGAACGTGGCGTGGTCTTGGATCACTCGCTAAATCTCGTAGGTATGCCAATGCCCGTCGTAAACACTCGCACTGATACCCTCGCATCTAGACCAGTGTATACGCCACCAATCCGTTGAAGAGGCCGCAGTTCGTTGTCAAAGTTCTCGATCATGCCAATGAAGAGGAGGCAATATTTTCTCGCCTGCTACGTGATACATCTGCCAGAAACCATGCCCTCCCGTGCGAGATTATCCGGTCCGATCCCGTTCTCCTTGTCATGCCGGCTCTTTGCGAAGTGGACGAGCCCATCCTCCTAACGTCTGGTCGTGTCATGAAGTTTTGCTCGCTTCTTAAAGTACTACATCAAATTGTGGAGGTGCGCAACGTCCCTACGTATCATATCTTCGCCTGTCCTCATACAATCATAGGGTGTCGAGCACTTGCATCGCCTTCACATCGCACACATGGTACGCGTCGTCTCCCGCTTGGGAGCCCTGCTGACTATCGTACAAACTACACAGGATTTATGCTCTTGTAACATGATGGCTGCCACTCCTCGAACCGAGAAAGAGCACCCCCGAACGAAGGCGGGGAGGGTCTACATCATTGACTTCGACAGGTCACGGCAGCTGGCGTTCGGACCTGGCCGCCAGCCCGCCATCGAGCTGCCATCGACCCAACGCAAACCCCCGCTGAAGATGACCTCTTTCGATCCCTACTCATGGGACGTCTACTGCATGGGAAAGGTGTTCGAACAGTTGATCAGTGTCAGTCCCCGCTCTCTCGTCTTCGTCGAGCATCGTAGCTCATACCTGCGTAAATGCCACAGGAGACATATTATGATTCTCCTGCACCACCGTGGTTGTTAGTGAAGCTATCGCAGTGGATAGTTGGTAATGAACGCGGGTGCTCGGGCATCTGCCACTGCCGTCCCACTGCTCAGAGAACTCTGGTCGTGTTCACGGCCATAGGGTGGGCAGTAGTTTTCCTGGAGGCCTGTAGAAAGGTGGTCACTGTTGTCCGTGCTCTCGCAGTATCTTTTCGTTCTGCTGAGCCTGTGCGTGGCTGACCGAGTCACGTACCGAAAGGGCGACTAGTGACGGACGTATATGGAGAACGTTGATGCACTGATACTATGAAACTGGCACTCGCTGTGTGGGGATCCAAGAAGATTGGGCCCAGAAGAGGTTACACAGGGAACGAGCATCATCGTGGACGTTGATTAGGCATTAAGTAATATGGATGAATATTTATGTAGGGTGTTTCGCTAGCTGCATCGCGCTCTCGGCATTATTGTATCGGGTTTACAGCCATGTCGGGGTGGCCGGGGGACCGGGGAAATGCGAGTGGCGGTGGCCGTTCGCCATTCGCCTTCAACTTGAAGTTTCAACCATTTCCCTCCGTCGACGATGTCCGAGTCTGACGTCCCGGAATATCTCAGGGTCCCCGAGTTTCTGAAATCACATCCGGAGCTCATCAAACGTGGTTTGGTCTTGGACTATGCATTGAATATTGTATGTTTGCTCCGGAGTAGCGTAGCCATTTATACTGACAAATCCTCATCCAGGGCACCGTATTCACTACCAACCCCCTCAAACCTCCACATGTTGTCGTGAAGATACTCAATCCTGCTAACCAAGAGCAAGCTATTATCGAGTATTTACAACACAACGCGACTCCCGGAAACCACCTCATCCCGTGCGAGATCGTCCGGTCCAATCCCGCTATACTCGTAATGCCTGGTGCATACGGCGTCAACTGGCCGATTCTTCAAGAAACAAATAGGCTCGTCAGGTTACGCATATGTCTCCGACTTTGCCATCAAATTGCAGAGGTGCGCACTTACCACCAATCTTACATCTTCGTCTGTCCTCATCCAGTCGACAGGGAGTCGCTCACTTGCACGGCCTTCGCGTTGCACACATCGTACGCATTGTCTCGTACTTACCGGCCCCTGTTCGTCGTCCGATATGTTACTGTTACAGGATCTATGCGTCGGTAACGTAATGATCGCCGATCCCCGGACTGCGAAGGACGCGGGCAGAGTCTACATCATCGACTTTGATAGATCACGCCGACTGGAGTTGGGGCCCGGCCGCCAACCTGCTATCGAGCTGCCATCGACACAGTGCAGGCCTCCTTTGCAGATGAAGGCATTCGATCCTTACTCGTGGGACGTATACTGTATGGGAAAGCTATTCGAAAGGTTGACCGGGGTCAGTCTCCCATCTCTCGTCCTCAACGCCATCGTAAATCCTGATCGCAAACGCAATAAATTTCTCAGACGGTCTTCTCTGGCTCTTCCACACCGTGGGTAATAGCGAGGCTGTGTCAGTGGGTCACAGGCAATGAACGCGGATGCTCGGGCATCTGCCACTGCCGTCCCAACGCCCGGAGAGTGCTGCTGGTGCTCAGTATCCTCGAGAGGACTGTCAGTTTCATAGAGGTCCTTGGGATGCGTATTTACGCCATCCGTACACTCTTTTTCGCCTTCCTTTCCGGTCCACGGATGCGCGACTAGCCTCACAAAATCTCGTTGTATTCACGTCGCCTACCGCACAACCGCATAGCAACTACATCATACATCAAGCTGGCGCGCACATCGGGGGTCGGGTTTCAGTCTTGGGATGACTTGTGGTCTGACTGGGACAGCGTCGCGTGAACGATGAGATGCGCAGCACTGATTGTATACGTAATGGGGGAGTGCTCACGTTGGATTTGTAGGGAACCTCTTCAGGCTGTCGCATAAAACATCACGCGAGAGGTCCGTGCGTTCACGTCGAGCATCGTTTCGAGGGCTGTGACCATGGCCGCCCGGTTCAATGCGGAGTCATCCTTGGCCTCGTAGATCCAGATATTGTAGGTCGGGACGCCGGGCGGGTGGTACGACCCCAGCGAAAGCTCGAAATTCAAGGAGGGCGCCGTCGTGGTAGAGGAAATTCCCTTGAACTCGAGGGCCAGCTCAACGGTGTTGAAATACGTGGTGAAGATCGTGGCATCCTTCAATTCTCTTTCGATCGCAAAAAAGTCCACTTTCATCTTGCTGACTTCGTCCATCAGGTACTGGATCGCTTCGGTAGTTGTCATGGCGCGGTTTAAACCTACTAGGAAGCAAATATTGGACGAAACTGGCTGACGGTATGGGAGAAGACTCACCGTGGCGAAGGGCCGCGAATGTATGGGACGAGGCGTGGGCTCTATTGAAACTTGCGAGTCTGAGGCGAGCAGGGACACGCAGGGGCACCGAGCTAAACAGCTCACATGACCCGGAGGCTTCAGCGATGGCAGGGGAGAGGGATTTACGCGTACTCACCTCGAGGCTAGAGTTCGCGAAGCGAAGCTGAGGAGGCGTTGGGGTGGCGCACCAGTGCAAATATATATATGTGACTCTGGGGTCGGCCAGTGCCGAGTACAACTTGGAAGCCAGAGGATACAGCCGTACAGAAAGAGGAACAATGGACGAGTCAGAGTAGATAACACATTCCGCCGTTTTGGAACAGAGTACCAAAAAAGAAGATAGGACCCGGAGAGGTCGACGTTGTACTAATTTCCAAACCTTCTGCTTTGGGAATTTCGAATATATAGACGGATAGTGCGGGCGCAGCTCCCGAGTTCATACGTTCACGGTGTCCACGAGCTCCGAATGCAACTTGGGATACCTCACAGTTGCCGCGATAGACCCATGTTAAACGCGAGCCTCCGTCGGCCTGTAATAGGCGAAGGACGTCTGTTTTTTCAGTTTCGTGGGCTGGTTTTGGAACGTCAAGTCCACGTCAATCGTCTCCCCGTTATCAGGGGTTGTCACGACGTAATTGACTGCTATCCCGTCAGTCATAATACTCCACGAATGTCCAAGCGCTAAGCACGAGGTGAAAAAGGACGCAGAGGGAGGAGGGCCACGCTGAGACATGGCTCTAAACAGGCCCGTCCTGGAACGAGCACACGAATAGGTCCGCCGAGTGCACCGTCCACAGTCTTGCGCGTCGACCGAACTCACATCCTTGCCGAAGAGGAAGCTCATTCGCCGAGCCCATCATCATGAAGCGCGAGACGATGGATATCCATGCGACGGACATGCGACGGGCGTGACGAGAAGGCCGCCAGGCGGCATGAATCGGATGGTCTTATACACAGTAGCATTTTGACGGTCCGCACTCCACCCACTTCCCTCCTGCTTCCGCGGTACACGCAGACACTCGGACCCTCCAACGACCAGAAGGAGAGCCTACCTGAGATGTAGGAAACTGACCGGGGTAGTACGACGACCTGTCATTCTCGAACATGCCCACGAAGATACCTGCGCTCCCCGGCAGCTTATGCTCGACCTCCGCAGGCATAACAGCGCTCCGTGAGGATGCTTTCCACTCGCTTGACCATGCGCACCATTAGGGAAGGATGACGAGGGCTACGGGCGGCGAGAGCTCGCAGGCGGGAATCTGCAGGACAAAGGGCAGGGGAGCGGACACATTGAGGGAGAGGGCGAAGGAATTCGAAGACGAGGTTGAAGAGCAGGTGGAGGGGTGGGGGACGCATCAATCGATCTGCGGGAGGACCTCGTTGCTCAGGCCTGGGAGCACATTGATCATCACAGCCGGCGGGGGTGAGCGACATGGGGCAACTCATCGGTCCTCGGAGTTGGTCAATGGCCGGTGTGGATGAACGAAACTTCAATTACAGACGAGGCCTAAGTTGTCACGAACAAGGGGTAGATAGAGACAAGCGGGCGGGAGATGGAGGACAGGAACAGAACTGCCACCAGGGATGACTGTAAGGAGATCGTCGCAGCCACCACTGGCACCACGGCAATGCTGCTCAATGACGCATTTGAGCAGGATGCTCGACGACACGTGAGGTGTTGATATGACGAGATATAGAGCTCCATGGTTCCGCGCCCGCCCGATGCCGGCGAACTATGCACAACGCCTGCAGGGGGTAGGGCGACGGAGATGGTCTCGACGTTGGCGACAGTCGTGGAGCAGCCGAGAAGGCCGATGTCGGTGAGGCACGGAGGCTTAAGACGAGGCTTGCCCTGCTTGCTTTCGAGAGACTCGATGAGCGCGGTCTCCTCACCGCAAACGTAGGCACTCCAAGCTTGTCGAGGACTGTCTCGCTGCTGGCCGTGCCATGAACGCCAACGCGGGCTAATCTACATCCATGGCGAGTTCTACTAGGAGGCGTCTCACGTCCAGCAGGCGATCAACGAGGCGTACAAGGCTGGCTTCCTTGAAGGATGCCTGCGGTTCCGGCTACTCGTTCGACGTTTACCGCCACCGCGGAGCAGGTGGCCAGCGCACATGATTTCACGGTCCTTGCAGGTTCCAGTCTCGCACTCGTCAGCGTTGACAAGGTAGCGAGGACTGTGGTAGAACGGGTTGAAAAATGGAAGGAGGCAGAACTAGATAACGCACCGAGGGTCCTTCTCCCACTTCGACTTCACTTCAAACCACCTATCATCTCCATGCTCGGGAAGTCCAGAATCTTTTATGGTCAGGATTATCCATCGCCCTTGAGAAAGATTTCCTTGGTTTTGTGCCAGTCGCCGCGAGACTGCAAGGGGCGCTTCGTTGGCGGAGTACAACGTCTGACGGATCACAAGCTACGCACTTGAGCACCCTTGATGCCGTGGTCGTGTCTGCAGTACGCGTTGGTGAAGATGCGGTCCTGGTCCTTCAAGCCGCCATAACGACGGACGGGGGGGTCCTGCACCGTGGCGAAGGAACGACGCGGCAGCTTGGCACGGAATGGCCGTGCTATACCTGCAGAAAGCGATCCAGATGTAAGCTTGAGCATCGGCGTTAGCAATCGACAGCTCGAGTGGGATACGCACAGGTCGCCTGCGACGTATGTCTGAGCATCGTCGTGGACGGTGACGAAGGGTGTTTGCTCGACGCCGACCATTGTCCGCGCTCTCAGTGGCTCGGGCAACTCCGGCACCGTTTGTTTGGTCTCGCTGAGTCGCTCGGTGTCCTGCCGGCGCTAGTGACCCGAACCATCCTCATCGTCTTACCCCCCTGCGTTGGCCATGAGTTTCGAGGTGCCAGAATACCTCCAGATCCCTGAAGCTCTAAAATCGCATCCTGAGCTCATCAAACGTGGTTTGATTCTGGATCATCCACTCAATGTTGTATGTCCGCCACAGACGGCAGTATCTGGCATTTGTACTAACGGAACCTCATCCAGGGCAGCGTGTACGCCACCGACCCGTTCAAGCCCCCACAGTTTGTTGTGAAGGTTCTGAACTCTGCTAACGAAGAGGAAGCTATCATACATCGTCTGCAGCACGACACCTCTGCCAGGAATCACCTCATCCCATGCGAGATCGTCCCGTCCGATCCCGCTCTCCTCGTCATGCCATCCGTATATGATACGGACTGGCCCATGCTTCGACAAACAAGTAAACTCGTCATGTTGCGCATTTGTCTCAGACTTTGCCATCAAATCGCAGAGGTGCGGACTTTTGACTGATCTCACGTCCTCGCATGTCCTCATCCAGTGAACAGGGAGTCAATCACCTGCATTCTCTTCGCATCGCACATCTCGTACGTATCGTCCCCTACCCTCGGGGCCCCGTTAACTGTCGCATTTATATTATAGGATCTATGTTTCGGTAACGTGTTGGTAGCGTTGGACGATAGCGAGGAAGAACATCCCCAAACGAAAGGCGGGAGGGTGTACATCATCGACTTTGATAGGTCACGGCAACTGGACTTGGGACCTGGCCGTCAGCCGGCCATCGAGTTACCGTCGACACAATACAAGCCTCCCTTGCAGATGAAGGTTTTCGATCCTTACTCGTGGGACGTGTACTGCATGGGAAAGTTATTCGAAAGGTTGATCGAGGTTAGTCCCCGTTCTTCTCCTCGGCCGACGGACGACTAACAAGGTAGCCCACCCTGATCCCTAATAAACTCAACAGACGATCTTTTTTCAATCGTCCCCACCATGGTTCGTAGCGAAGCTATGTCAGTGGGTAATCGGCAGCGAGCGCGGATGCTCGAACATCTGCCACTGCCGTCCCTCGGCTCGGAGAGTCCTCTTGGTGCTCAGCGTCCTCGAAAGCGCTGTCAGTGTCGTAGAGGTTTTTGGGAAGCCTGTTGCCGCCATCTGTATGCTATTCATATCTTTCCGTTCCCAAACGCATGCGCGCGACTAGCCTCCTGCCCCCACTGGGCCGCCACGGTGACCATCGAGCACGTCTTGCCTCGTCGAACTAAAGTTTGGTGTTGCTAGAGTTTATCAAGAACGCAAGGCGATTAGACGAAACTAGCCGACAGAGCCGCGTCTTTTCGTTCTCCTGGACCTACGTGTAGCTGATCCAGTCACGTACCGAAAGGGCAACGAGGGACGGACGTATATCGAGAGCGATAATGCACTGATAAACCGACACTAGCTATTTGGGAAGATTGGACTCAGAAGAGGTTACACAGGGAAGGAGCATCATCGTGGACGTTGATTAGGCTGGGGTGTTTCGCTGGTTGTATCGCGCGAGCGGGATTATCGTTGATTTGTCATGTTTACGGCCATCTCTTCGCGGTGGCCGGGGGACTGGGGAAGTGCGAGTCGTTCGTCGTTCGCCTTCAACTGAAAGTTCAACCACTTCCCCTCCGTCGACGATGTCCGAGTCTGACGTCCCGGAATATCTCAGGGTCCCCGAGTTTCTGAAATCACATCCAGAGCTCATTAAACGTGGTTTGGTCTTGGACTATGCACTGAACTTGGTATGTTTGCTCCAGAGCACCGTAGTAGCCAGTTATACTGACAAAACCTCATCCAGGGCACCGTATTCACTACCAACCCGCTCAAACCCCCACATGTTGTCATGAAGATACTCAATTCTGCTAACGAAGAGCAATCTATTATAGAGTATCTGCAACGTGACACGACTCCCGGAAACCACCTCATCCCGTGCGAGATCGTCCGGTCCAATCCCGCTATACTCATGATGCCTGGTGCATACGGCGTCAACTGGCCGATTCTTCAAGAAACAAATAAGCTCGTCAGGCTACGTATATGTCTCCGACTTTGCCATCAAATCGCAGAGGTGCGCACTCACCACCGATCTTACATCTTCGTCTGTCCTCACCCAGTCGACAGGGAGTCTCTCACTTGCACGGCCTTCGCGTTGCACACATCGTACGCATTATCTCGTACCTCCTGGGCCCTGTTCATCGTCCCATATATGTTTACTATTACAGGATCTATGCGTCGGTAACGTGTGATGATCGCCGATCCCCGGACTGCGAAGGACGCGGGCAGAGTCTACATCATCGACTTTGATAGATCACGCCGACTGGAGCTGGGGCCCGGCCGTCAACCTGCTATCGAGCTGCCATCGACACAGTGCAGGCCTCCTTTGCAGATGAAGGCATTCGATCCTTACTCGTGGGACGTATACTGTATGGGGAAGCTGTTCGAACGGTTGACCGGGGTCAGTCTCCCATCTCTCGTCCTCGGCGTCGCCGTAGCCAATCCTGATCGTAATAAATTTCTCAGACGGTCTTCTCTGGCTCTTCCACGCCGTGGGTCATAGTGAAGCTGTGCCAGTGGGTGATAGGCAACGAGCGCGGATGTTCGGGCATTTGTCGCTGCCGTCCAACTGCCCGCAGAGTGCTGTTGGTGCTCACGATCCTCGAGCGGACTGTCAGTTTTGTAGAGGTTCTTGGGAAGCCTATTTACATTATCCACACTTTCCTCGTCTCTTTACGTTCCCGGGCGCGTATGCGTGACTCTTCGAACAAAGCCTCGCCGTATTAAAACATCACGCGAAGCCTGAGCACGAGTTCGAATCCAATTCTGACGCGGTACCGAAAATGCGAGAGCAAGGTTTTTGACTCGTGCGGGGCTGTCTCGGAAGCGGCGCCTGGGTGAGGATTAGTGAGTGGTTCAGAACAAGTTCAGAATATCAAGGAGAGAGAGCCACGCAACGTATTCTTGATTAGCCCGGACTGTCACACCTACAGCGTCGCCTCCAGCTTCAAGACGAACGCTAACTATGTGCCGGAAATCAACAACAACGCTCCTTGTACCTTCCAAGTAAATATCGGAACTCGTGGCTCCACTATGTCGCGCATGCGCGACGAGCACCGCGAAGCTCAGGGAAGTTGAGGATCTTTGCTAACCGGCTCTCCTGCATCACGCAGACGAACGAATGCTTTCCCGCGCGGGGCATCGGCATGCTCATCCGAATGGTCGTCACTGCGCATGCTGGCCAAGTCGACCACCACCGCAGCCTCATTCTTGCTCACTACCGGGACAGCAGTGAGTGGCGGCTGTCGAGGTCCGAGTTGCGAATTCTCCAGGCCGTAGAGGTCGTCCTCGAGCTCGGCCTGAGGCCGTGGGCGCAGCTGGTTTGGGCGCCGCGCTGTCAGTGTGTACTGCGAATCCATAGTGCTATTGATCGCGGATATCTGACAAGATACATACAGTCAGTACACGACCGTGACATGCCCAAGGGTGCTGGCACACTGACGCAATAACGATGAGGATCGGATGTACCTCAGAGATCGGCGATGGCCATACGCAGTCCCTCGCGTTCCCCCAGCCGGATTCGTCCCTAGGCCCACGAAACTTGCTGATTTATTCCGATGCCCCCAGTCAGAGTGTACAAGATCGTAGAGGCTGCGGCAGTGCTGAGACCATCGAACACCGGCAGCTGAGGAGCGCACGGCTGCGTATGTCCTGCGTCTGGGCCACGCTAGGCTGCTGGCGCATAAGGTGGTCGTCCCCCTAGTCCGTGCGCGTGTCCGGCACCGCACGCCCGATGTGAGGGGGTGGATGAGCACGAACACGATCATCTCCACGTCCTCGGGCCGCGAGGCGACTATATGCGTGCGAGTGGTTGGAAATCTCATGGGAAGACTTGAGAAGCTGGAGTACACGATGAGAAGACTATTTCCCCTGAGGGACGAGGATGAGGAGACGTCGCACTGAGATGAGAGTCCTGTCGAGGAACTCCCAGATATAGGCCAACCATCGGAGCACGGTCAGCACCTGACGCGCGGGGCGGGCAGTCGGACGACAGCGGCAGGCGGGCGTGCACCCGCGCTTGTTGCCGACCAGCCACATATGGGCGAAGGACTCGAGCCAAGGATAATTCTTCTCTTCCTCGGAGATGTCCTGTGTAATTCTGTAATGCGTCAGCCATCTCGCTCGTGAACAGTGGTGCTCACCATCAAACACCGCTGCATGAGCCTGCCTGTGCAGTACACGTCGAACGAGTACGGATCGAACGTGGTAAAGCCAGCAGGCCTCTTCACTGACTTGAGGGTAGAACGATCGGAGGCTGGCGGCCGGGTCCGAGAGCGAGCTGTCGAGACTGCCCGAAGTCGATGAAATACACCTTTGCCGTCACGAGTCGCGCGTCGGTTGCGGCATGGTATTGAGAGGCAGATCTAATGTTCCCGAAGCATATATCCTGCATCGCGACATACCATCAGCGAGAGTACAGTAAGACATCTCAAGGTAGTCCACTCACTACATACGCGATCTGCAGCCGGTGCAAATACTCGACGCCCTAGAACCGCACCGTTGACGTCGGCGCATTCAAGGGATGAAAGCCGGAGACGCACCTCGATGATTTGATGATAAACGTCCAGGTAAAAGCTGAGTGGCCGGTCCATGAGCTTGAGGAAACCTCAGGCTCCCCACGAACGGCATGACGAGCAGACGAGGCTCAGAGGAGATGATCTCGCAGGGTAAGGCGTGGTGGTTCGGAGAGGACAGGTTGTGCCGCAAGCGTTCATTGATGGAGCATTCCTCGATGGCGGGGTCAAGGACTTTGACTACTGCGACGTGAGTGGCAGTGGTGCCAACTTATCGGCCGGGCCGTGTAGTATATGCCCCTCATGTCAGGCTGGGAAGCGATTCATTACTGACATCGGCACGGACACCACAAAGGAAGAGGAGCCAGGGACTCACTGGCTTCAGTAGGTCGGGGTGGTCTTTGAGCCAGTCTGGGGCATCGAAAGACGAGGGCATCGTTCCGAGAGAACGGGAGCGAGGTCTGAGGACGAGAGCGAGCCGGCTAGCCGCGTGCGCGGCCAAGCCGGTGGGCGCAGGCTCGGGCAACTCCGGATTTCTCATATCGCGGTGCCCGGGGTCGGGGTTCCGTCGGTGGGCGCATGCAGTGGCGTTCGAGGAGTCGTAGTCCCGCGGTCTATTTCTCTCTCCTTTGACGATGTCTGATGATTATTTGCCTGACCATCTCAAGGTCCCCGAGGCCTTGAAAACACATCCAGAGCTCATCAAACGCAATGTGCTCTTACATTATCCACTGAATATTGTGAGTGTGTCTCAAACTCCGTCGGACCGACGTAGCCAATCTCACCGAACCCGCCTTTTCCAGGGCAGCGTGTACGCTACCAGCGGGCACGACCGTCCCCAGATCGTCGTCAAAGTGCTCGATCCTGCTAACGAAGAGGAAGCGATCATCGACCGTCTCCAACACGACACGTCCCCCAGAAACCATCTCATCCCATGCGAGATCATCCGGTCCGACCGCACTCTGCTCGTCATGCCGTTTGTTTTACGCCCGAACAGACCCATCCTCCGAGAGAAGAGCTCCCTCAAGGTGTTATGTGCTCTATTTAAAGTGTTCCATCAAATTGCGGAGGTGCGCACGGTCCACACTTATCCGATCGCTGCCGGTGGTTCTCATGCGGTTGACAGGGAGTCGATTACCTCCACAGCCTTCGCATTGCCCACATCGTACGCACCGTCTTACACCTTCCGCGAGGCATGTTATTTCTTATATAAACTGCAACGTAGGATCTGTGCTTTGGAAACGTGATGGTGGCACTGGAGGAGAGCGAGAAAAAGTATCCCGAAACGAAGGCGGGGAGGGTCTATATCATCGACTTCGACAGGTCACGGCAATTGGGATGGGGGCCCGGCCTCCAGCCGGCCATCGAGCTGCCCTCGACCCAATACAAGCCTCCACTGCAGATGAAGCACTTTCGACCCGTACTCGTGGGACGTGTACTGCATGGGACAGTTGTTTGATCGGCTGGCGAAGGTTAGTCTTCCCCCTCTCCCTTTCGGCAGCCATCGTAGCTGATTGCGGCTGCGATAAAACATCACAGGAGGGGTTCTGGGAATCTTCACCGCCTTGGTTCTTGGCGAAGCTGTGCCAGTGGGTCATTGGCGAGGAACGTGGATGCTCGGGCATCTGCCATTGTCGTCCCACCGCTCGGAGAGTTCTCGTAGTGTTTACTATCATAAGATGGACTGTGAACCTCTTGGAGGCTGTCGGAAAGCCCCTCGCCCCCGTTTATGCACTCGTTGTATCTTTGCGTCCTTCAACACTTACGCGTCGTTAGGAAAGCCGTTGTCACGTAGTAGGTTTACATGCGAATGCCGGTTACAGTGTACTACACCAATCAGGATGCTGTATTCTTCCTCGCCACTAGAGGAGCAATACACCGACCTTCCCAAGTGCCAACATGACTGTAGAAGCACGATTAGCATACTCGTGGATTCGATTTCCCAAGCAAGGGACATCATGCTCACGTTAGAATTGTGGGCGACTTTCACGCCGGCACCGTACTGACCATATTTCTATGCCTCCACGCTTCGCCCTTGATCAGGGTTTCGAGACCTTCGATTACGGCCACCTTATTCGCGGCAGGGTCGTCTTCCTTGGCGTCGTCGACCCAAATGTTGAATTCCGGCGCATAGCCCGGCTGATGACCGCCAAGATGGACCACATAGTGCTGAGACCTCTGCGTCGTGCCAGAGGAGTACCCTCCGTTGGCAATGCTGACGCGTTCACCGAGGTAGGAGGTCACTCCTGAAGTCTGATTGACAGTGGAGGGCCCGGAGTCGGTGGAAGTGGAAAAGAATTTCGCATCCATGTCTTTGACGTAGTCAACGAGGTGCTGAAGGGCTCCACCAGTCGCCATGACGCTGTTCGAGCGCACAAGTCGTGAAGATGAGACAAAGCCAACGGGTGCCGTTCGAGTTGAAGGAGACGTTCACTCACGACGTAGCAAGAGGGGAATGGCGGTTGCTTGCCGCGATTTGAATCGGATGAGAGTTTGTGGCGAGCGGGGGAGGCTTCAGTGGCGCGATCTCAGTTTACAAGCCCAGACAGCAGATAGCGTTCGAGGGATCTGGATGCGCTACAAGCAGAGAGGGTTGAGCAGTGAGGGCGGAGAGCAAGAGATGTACGTCGTACTTAATTCGAGGATATTGCGCGGGGGGGGTTGAAGACGGTAGGAATCGGACAGCGCTGGAGTGCTCGCACAGCGACTATAGGGGAACGTGGCGAAAGCAGCCGTCGGGGCTGAAATTCAAGGCGACCGCCGAGGGGATCTGACAGGCGTACAGGAAGAGGAATAATGGACGAGGGGATCGATAACGCGTGCACGCTAGCACCGATAAGCTGGAAATATCCGGTCTGACACACGACCTAAAGAAAGAAGAAAGGACCCAGAGACTAGTAAAAGAGGTCGGCGACGTGTTCGGCAACAATTGGAGGATTTCATATGGGGGAACGAAAATGCGATCCTGAGAGAGGAGCTTTCTGGCCGCGCTTGGGGTTGGCATGGATCCGCAGACTGCATGGCCCGGGTGGACTCCGAGCCTGAGCGCGCATTAAAACGTTGACCAAGGCTTGAAGATGATTCACTTGGGCTTGGGACTGCTGCCCATATGCCGAAGCGCGTTGACGGTTGTTAGCTGCAGGCTGAGGCCTGTGGAGCAATATATGAATGCATCACGAGGACTCAGCCTATCCCCAGTCTCGTTCTGGTAAGATTGCTGTAGGTAGGAACTCGGAGCCCGACTGCGCACCTGGTGCGACTCGTCACTCCGAAGGTACGGTCACGTGAGAAGAATGTCACGCGATGTCACACAGTTCATTCTCGGCTCGTCTTTGGAGAGCCGGGCCCCTCCGACTCGCCTCCTTGCTGCACACGACCCAGCTGGTGGTAGAACAAGCTGTACTATGTCTCCCTCTACTTACAGACGATGCCATCGAGCCCGAGTCGGACATAACTAAGATACTGGACTGGCTTCTCAACCATCCCGAGCTGCATCACTGGCAGCAGGGATCGTTTTACACGAACCGTTGCAACCGGTAAGCATCCCGCAACCAGTGCTTTCCTGCTGATCATTGGTGAAATTGTCACAGTTTCCGGTATACTCAACGCAATGGCGTCCGTAGGGTCCCATATACGTCGTCAAAGCCATTAATCCCTCCAGACCGGAGCCTGATTTCTACTACGATGTGTTCGATCACCACTCCGATTCTCCAACCGACCACACCGTCTCCCATGAGGTCACCCGATGCCATTGTGCGCTGGTGGTTGTTGGAACGTGGATTTTGAGCAAGCGAGCGCTTGCTCGCCGGGACTTTCCGACGTACGATACGGAGCGGGATTGTACATTT
Source organism: Ganoderma boninense (assembly GCA_002900995.3). Lineage (NCBI taxonomy): Eukaryota > Fungi > Basidiomycota > Agaricomycetes > Polyporales > Polyporaceae > Ganoderma > Ganoderma boninense. Next base: position 4,401,574 of record CM035308.1, on the reverse strand, counting down.
TTGTAGTTCATCCGTTTGCCTCTGTACCACGACGACGTACAGGACAACCGGAATTCCACTCGCTTTTGCTGCTCAGCTCGACCTCCGACGGTTTTCCCAACACAAACGGATCCTAGCCAGTCTAGCCGGCTAGTAAAATATAGGGCTAAAGGAGGTCCGAGCTCGCGCCGTTCCGAGCCGCCTCGACGTCGTCACGAGTATCGATTCGCTCGTCGCTACCCAAAGCCGCCTGGCGAGGCGCACCCGATGACACTGCTTCGCTGCAGTTGTTGAAGACCGAGGAGATGCCGCTGCTGACGAGCCCCGAGAGGCTGCTGATGAGCGCGCTGAGGCATGGCTTTCGAAGATAAGTCCCCTGCCATTATATTCCCCCCCGAGACGAGTACATGAGGAGCCCGAGAAGAGCTACCCGAGAAGAGACCCCCCTTCCCCCCCGCGATCCGACGACGATGACGACGACGATGCGACGCGATTACCCCGATCTCCGCTGATTCCCGACGAACGAGTCGAGCGAGACCCCTCCCCTCCCTTCCAGTGTCTCGACGACGACGCTGCGAGCCCAGGCGAACCCCACACCACCCTCTTTCCCGCTGATCACCGAGTCAAAGCGCACGGAGCCGCACACGAGCGTTTGCGCAGATGATTGGTCGCTGACCATGGATGAGCGCCGGAGTGCCTGTTTAGCCGAAGAAGATCCCCGAGTTGCTGCCGAGGAGTTGAAGTTTCTTTTGGTTTATGGGGGTGCGCAGACTGTTTTCTTTCTGATTCTGCATTGCTCGCAACGCGCACGCTTGTGGGGGTGTGTTGGAACGTGGATTTTGAGCAAGCGAGCGCTTGCTCGCCGGGACTTTCCGACGTACGATACGGAGCGGGATTGTACATTTTTGTAGTTCATCCGTTTGCCTCTGTACCACGACGACGTACAGGACAACCGGAATTCCACTCGCTTTTGCTGCTCAGCTCGACCTCCGACGGTTTTCCCAACAGTGGTCATGCCCTTCGCTAGCCGAATAATGCACTTCTGCTCCTGCAAGACAAGTTCCATCCTCGCTACCTTCGACCACGTTCTCGACGTGCGTGACAGTCCCTCAGGCTGTGCGGCGAGCCACGCTGACGCTGCACCCTCCGCAGGGTGTAGAGCACTTGCGTCGTTTACATATCGCCCACGGGGTGAGTCGGATTTACAGGCCGGATATGTCGTACTGATGCATGGGCTCTAGGGCCTCCATACACACAATGTCGTCGGTGCGACTGAAGAATGTGACGATGCGCGATGCGACGCGAGACTGACGCTGTTCTCCTGGGACGTCTACTATCGTCGGGAGGACGCTCGAAGGCATTGTCGAGGTACGTCATGGTACTTGACAGGCAGGCAATAGCCATGGTCACCGCTGACGCCAATTTTTTTTTCCTGGACCAGGGGAGGTTCATGATTAGCCTAGAGAAGGAACCGTGGATGCCGGGTCTCTTCGCTCGATGACAGAAGGGAAACGAGGTCTGTTTTACGTCCGTGTGCCATCATTGACGCCATCTCCCTCTTTCGCCACCGTCGCGAGCCTCGGGCAGCCACACGAGACAGAGTGCGCGTTCACAATGTCTAGCATGTGCTTACACGCGATCCATTCTCGCCTGCAAGTGCAGCTTACCGGCTCCCCGGCTCGTCGACGTTGGCGTTCAATCTCACAACGGTTGCCGCCGCCGCCGGCTCCATGGTGCTGACCGACATCTGTGAGTCCCCCTCGTTGATGCTGCTCGCTCTTTTCGCGGATTTTTACTGGAAAGAAAAGCTGTTTGAACTGCTGATGGAGAGAGGACCACCCTCCTTGTCTTCGCCACCACTGGCAGTGCTATCTAGTTCTGACGATCACGCATTTTACAGGCCGGAAATGCTGACGTCTGAATTCGCTGTATGCTGACGGGCAACTGGACACGACCCGCTTGGATGCTCTGGCCTGAGTCTGCCACTATCGTCCCACTGCTTGGGGGGGGGGGGTCTTTTTGCTGCCTACGACCGTTAAAGTACAGGTAAGTATTGCGTTCGAGGGTCTCAGGAATGTTAAAACTCTCATTCGTGCTCCGAGGGGTCGATCGCGAGTGCTGGTGCAGACTCTGACTCGGTGAACGCTTGCCGGAGTTATTGGATGGCCCGTATAGTGCGACTCGGAGGAAAACCAGATGGCAGAGGAGCCTGTGACGTCTGGTTTCAGCTCCGCCATGCCGGAAAACGCCGTCGGCAACTGTGTGTTTACGCCGTTATTGTCTAAGCGAGCGCCAGTAGGGACTAGTGCTCTCTAGTGCGACACCCCCAACGGCGCCAGCCTGACGGTCCTCCGACCATGGCCGCCATGACCGAACCACCCTCCTCCACTGTTTCGCACTTACCCGACGATGCCTCCGAGCACGAGCCCGAGCCCGAGCTCATCATGAGCAAGATACCAGACTGGCTCCTCACTCATCCCGAGCTTCTCAAGCGGGGAATCACCGTCAACTGGCCCCTGCAACCGGTAAGCACTCCCCCACTATCCCAGAATTTACTACGTTTACCTCGTACCGATTTAGTTTACGGTATATAGGACAGAGCTGGATACGAAAGGGCCCGTGTATGTCGTCAAGGCCATTGATCCCTCCAGACCAGAGGTAGCCATGTACGACCTGCTCGACCAACAGTCGGAGTCTCCGACCAACCACACCATCCCCCACGAACTCATTCGGTGCGAGCGTCCATTGGTGGTGATGCCATACGTTAGCGCCCTACGGGAAGCCTGCCCTTGCAGTGCTAGCACCATCCTCGCCGTCTTCGATCAAATTCTTGAGGTGTGGCCCTTCCTACAGCTCTACGCTGCACCGCTAATGCCACCGTAGGGCGTCGAACACATGCATCGACTACGCATCGCTCACATGGTATGTTTGTCTTTCGAGCAGATATGTTATTCAGGCTGACGCGTGATGTCTTCCTAGGACATCTTCGTATACAACATCGTCGCCGCAACAGCCGAAGACGCCGAGCGCGATGCCCGGCTGACGGCGGGACGGGTGTACCTCATCGATTTCGAGAGCTGCCGGCAGTTCGAGCACGGCCCCGGTGTTCAAACCGCGGTACCGCTGCCGGGCACGCACATCGTCCCGCCGTTGGAGATGAAGGCGTTTGATCCGTTCTCCTGGGACGTATTCTGTCTCGGATGGACGCTCGAGGTCATGACTAAGGTAAGCTTCAGCTCGGAGACGTGCCAAGAGTTTGCTGCTGACGGACGCACGCGTCGCTGGGCACATAGACTGCGTTTATTCGTGAGCCACCAGGTTCGACGCCTCGGATACCGCTTTTGTTTGCGAAGTGGCTCCAAGGACAAGAGGTCGGATGTACGTCCGTATGTCGTTGTCGTCCGACTGTCGCCAGGGCACGCAGTATGCTTGTGATCGTCCGATGGATAGTGGGAGTAGGGGAGCTCCTCACGGCAGTAGTGGCATTTCCGAGGACCATGCTCCGAACTCTCCTCACGCGTGGCCGATGGTGCAGTTAGCGTACATATCCGACTCATTCATTCACATGATGAATTTGAGTACAAATCGTGCATAACGGGCAACTGGCAGTGGCTTCTTGTCCTGCAGGAGATCCGTGGACTGAATGAACCGTTCCACACGGTGGTTCACAGCCTACAAGCGAGCCATTCAGTCCTTGAAATCTTTGAGCGAAATGCACTGGACTTTCGGCTGCTCACCTCTGCAGACAATCATCGTCAAGCCTCACTCCCCAACACCGAGATGAACGAGTTACGGGCAAAGTCCACCAGGCAGCGCATGAAGGCTGCCCGAGTGGCCCGGATACCGTCGGCCCTCGGGTTGTATATCTCGACCACCATGCATCGTATCTTCGGCGTAAGTGGACCCAGGTAGATAGAGTAGATGATGTAGGGCCGTACGGCCTGGGACGTCGACCCTGAAGACGCCGTCTTCTTCAACGTGTACGTCCGACCTTCAAACTCCCAGGGCAGGGATACCTCCTCCTCTTTGTCCGAGTGAACGGCGGGCGCGAAGAAGCTGTCGTCGATGCCGCCCGAGTCAACCAAGCGCCACAGGTGCCAGAGTGCTGGAGTGCGGGGATCGTCAGGCGGGGGAGGCGGCGGGACGCTGGCGTAGGGCATAATAATGCTGGATAGACGGCCGAGAGGCTTCACATTACAATAACAATAAGGCAGATAGTGGGCGCACCTTCGCAGGGAGGACTTGTTGATTGTGTTGGTGTGGCGGTTGGGGGATGGCTGGGAAGACATCTTACTCAGCCTGCTACTTATACGTCCGATCCCGCCAGATTTTGGCAGGGGATGAGGCGGTGGCGGTCAAGGATTGGAATTCTGAGGGCGTGCGGTGCATCTGAGCCTAGATTCGACCAAGTTCCCTATTCCAGACGGCTCGAACGCATGGTGGGTGGCACCGTGCCAGTGTGGTCTCCAGGCTACCTTCAGGGTAAAAAAGGGACAAAGCACGCTCAAAGTACTGGCACGATGCTGTGTGTCACCTTGTCCCAGAACAGTTTGCACGTCCGACAAAAGAGGCAAGTGCCAGAATGCGACTGCGGTCGATCATCAGAATCCGAATATTCGAGAGAGTAGACCGAAAACCGTCTATTGTTGTCGGAATTCAGTTCATGTGCCTGCAGATTTGACTCGACATTCCGGGGTTGCTGGCTCTTGGATCGTCTGCGAGGCCTTGGCGTGTGCCTCTCGCTATCCCCGGAGTTCGACATCATCTATTGAACGCGCATACATTTTATCAAGAGAGACTATGAGCTCATTGGGCGACGATATTTGAAGGCAAGGCTTGTGCAAGGGTGAAAAAGGTGACAACGCGAGGGCGCGACATGCGACAACCCGTAAATAGGGCCATAAATACAATGAATATGAATACTTCTATAACCTTGAAACCGGACATCCAGAGGACGATTCAGGGAATGCACACCTAGGTCTCAACCAGTGTCTATATGACCGTTCTCATACCCAGACCCGTGTGGGCCTCGCTGATGACGCGGCCATATCTCGCGGATGTCATTGTGCTCGGCCGTGTCCAAGGACCAGCCATATCCTAGCCGTAGATTCTTCCACCGCTTCAGCACAGCAGGATGCACTGTAAACGCAAACAGCAAGAATGTCAGCGTGCACGTTATGTCGGGCCCTGCGAGGAGGATGTTCAGCGTCCCGTCCTTGTCCTTGAGCACATTCCCATCCATCTCGACGACAGGGTCTACAACGTTTTCGCACATGGAACTCTCGATCTTATCGTCCCAGAACTCGAACAGCCGATCGTGATACGACTGTAAGAACCGCCTGCGCATCGTGGCGGCTTCGAGCCCGTCCTGAACGAGCGCATGAACCTGCTCACCAGGTGCACGTCACCCCCAAATCTTGCACGTCGAGAGAGCGCACGTCCTTTTCGAAAAGAAACTCAGTCGCCGAGCCCACCGTGGAGCGCAAGACGATTTCGTGCCAGTCGACGGAGTCGCTCCTCTCGGGGCAGGCGGCGACCTTCTCGAGCGCGTGCTGCGCATGCCTGCAAACCGCTCCGGGTCTAGTTTGAGAAGAAAGGGAGACCGAAGGGATCGAACGGGCCAGACGATATGAACCTGTCAAAGATCTCGAAGTGCGGGATCCGTCTTTTGCTGAAGAAGGGCCGGGTCATCGTCCGGTGGAACCTGATTCATGTTTTCATCCATCAGGTCTCGGGCCTCAGGCCTTGGTCTCTCAGAGCGAGCTCGCGCGATGTTTCATTTGCATATATAGCCTTCGCGCGCATCCGAATGAAGTCAGGCCAGCCCGCTTACTGTACCGGCACCTCCGACTGGAGTGCAGAGGTCACGCACGATCGCGCCATTCCGCGAAAAGGCGCCTGGGGCGAGAATGGCGCGGCGCGGCGAGCATGACTGCAGTCGAACGTGCTGCCGGACTTCTCGCCGCGTTGTGAAACAGGATTGGTGGCCAGAATCGATAACGACTTCCCTCAGTTTCCTTCCCGCTGCCATCGCCATATCGTGGCCGTTCCAACACCAGCTCGTGCACGTCCCAGTCCTGACTCCGCTTCCAACACGACGGCGACCCACGGACTTTGCGGACCAGTGTAAAAGGTCGACGAGGACCACTGGATACGGGGGCGTGGGGGCGGGGGTCTGCACGAAAGAGAAGAATAGGAGCAGAGACATTCAGGAAGATAGTTGAAGAAAGACGAAGATGAACGGGGGGAAAAATAGTGAGTGGAGGATCTGGTCGAGCAGTTCGGGCGTGAGTGGGATGCTCGAGCTATGCCTGTCTGACATCAAGGCGTGCTGTCCCTGTGGACGAGCGCTTTGCGCCTGCCGCAAGCCGAGGAACCGTGGTGCACGACACCTGCAGAGGGTAGGGGCGAGCGAGATGGTCTCAACGTTCGCAACAGTCGTGGGGCAGCCGAGAAGGCCGATGTATGCGGGGAATGGAGGCTTGAGACGCGGCCTGCCCCGCTTGCCCTCGAGAGACTCGATGAGCGCGGTCTCCTCGCCGCAGATGTATAGAGGCCGCGAGAACACCGACGCCTGCACACAGCGCAAGCATTTGAGGGTGGCAAACGGCGGCAGGTGCGACCGCGCACGCCGCAGAGCTCCATGGTGACAGAGGACGAGCTGAACGTGGGTGCACCTGCGTCACGGATGAGGTAGACATCGAATGAGTAGCCGGAGCCGCAGGCGGCCTTGCCGAAGAGAGCAGGCTTTGTACGCGTCGTTGATCGTCTGCTGGACATGGGATCCCTGCTGGTAGAACCCGCCACGGATGTAGATGTAGGCCACGCTGGCCTTGGTGGCGCAGCCCGCAACGAGACTGCCTCGACAAGCTTGTGGGGGCCGCAACGTATGATTTCGCCGTACTCGCATGTTCCAGGCACACCCTCATCGGAGTTGACGACGAGGTAGCGAGGACTACAGTAGAGCGGGTCGGAGACGCGAAAGGCGGCAGGGCAGGTTTACGCACCAGGGGACTCTCTCCCAATTCATTCAAGCCATTCACAAACCCAGCACCTCCGCTCCCGTCAATCCTACAGCTTGTATCCCAGATTCGCCCTTTAAGCTTCGATTTGCGCCGGTCGCGGAAGACGAAGAGGCGTGTTGAGCTGAGGGAACGCAAGGTCGGACGGATGCCCACTTGCGGGTCTGAGCACTCCTGATAGACACGCGTTGGAAAACGATACGGTCCTGGTATTCAGGCTGCTATCACGACGAATAGGATAGTCTTGAAACGTGGTGAACGAGCGACGAGGCAGCTTGGGAGGGAATGGCCGTGCTATGCCTGCAGAAAGCGGTGTAGATATGAGCCAATATGGCAACTGAAGAACTCATGTTTCGTGTGAGATACGATACGCACCGGTGCGTGTCGCCAATGTCTGGTGAGCATCATTGTGAACGTCGTCGAAGGAGCTTGTCCTCAACGACGACGATGGCGCACCACGGGTATCGTTGTTTGGTCATGTTTACCATCCCGTCATGGATCCCTCCCGCTCTCGGAGTGACCGGGGTCCCCACTCCTTGTGCGCTTCAAGTTCAACTCAGGCTGGATGTCGGTTTCCCCTCCTTCGACGATGTCCAATGATGGATTGCCTGACCATCTCAAGGTCCCGGAGGCCCTGAAAGTGCACCCGGAGCTCGTCAAGCGTAACCTGGTCTTGGATCATCCGCTTAATATTGTGAGTATCTCACTGGTTGTTCACGTTGCAGCTCGAGTTCGTGTTAATATATGCGCACCCGCTTCCAGGGCAGCGTATACGCCACCAGTGGACACACCCCGCCACAGTTTGTTGTCAAGGTCCTCGATCCTGCTAACGAAGAGGAAGCAATTATCGACCGCCTCCAACATGACACATCCAGCCGGAATCATGTCATCCCCTGCGAGATCATCCGATCTGACCGCACCCTACTCGTCATGCCCCATGTCTTCCGCGTAGACAGACCCGTTTGTCGAGAAAAGGATTATCTAAAGAGGTTACTGGTACTCCTCAAAGTGTTTTATCAAATCGCGGAGGTGCGCCTCTCTACACGTCTTCCGTCGCGACTTGCGCTCATACGGTCGACAGGGAGTCGATCATCTCCACAGCCTACGTATTGCACATATCGTACGTACTGTCTCAGATCTCGCGAGGCCTATTAACTGTCGTACAAATGACACAGGATCTGTGTTATAGTAACGTGCTGGTAGCTTTGGATCGGAGCGAGAGAGCCCATCCACGAACGAAGGCTGGGAGACTCTACATCATTGACTTCGACAGGTCCCGGCAACTGGAGTTGGGCCCCGGACGTCAGCACGCCGTCGAGCTGCCATCGACACAATACGAGCCTCCTTTGCAGATGAAGGCTTTCGATCCTTACTCGTGGGACGTGTACTGCATGGGGAAGCTGTTCGAAAGGTTGACGACGGTCCGTCTCCCCTCTCTCATCTTTAACCCGCTATAGCAGCTAATTGTTGCCGGAATTAATACCGCAGGAGACGTTCCGCCGTTCATCGACATCTCCACCGTGGTTCTTGGTGAAGCTCTGTCGGTGGATGATCGGCGACGAACGCGGATGCTCTGGCATCTGCCACTGTCGTCCCACTGCTAGGACTGTTATCTTGGTGCTTACTCCCTTCAAATGGATCACAGCTCTATTCGAGCTTGCTACCCTCATCCGTGCCAGTGTGCGGGTGTGACTACCAGCCTGGACGATGGTTAATGCGTGGTTAGGTGGAGCGCCTTTGATTGTATCGCAATTCCTACGCGAATAATCCATGTAGTTCGTAAATAAATTGCCTCGCCAAATATTTGCGACAATAAAACGCGAGAACGACCCGAGAGGCCTGGGCAGTAGGGAAGCGAGATCCTGGCCCAACTAGTTGTAGCTCCGCCGGGCCGGATAGTTCCGACGGTGTTTACGTGCTTATCGTTGTTCAGGCAAACGCTCTGAGCCGACCTTCGACGATAGCCACCATGACCGACCCATCCGCCCCCACCTTTTTTGACTTGCTCAATGCTGCTGCCTCACTCCCAAAGCCCGAGCCCATCATGAGTAAGATACCCGACTGGCTCCTCACCCATCCTGAGCTCCTCAAGCGGGGAATCACAGTGCATAGGCCGTTGCAGCCGGTAAGTACTGCACGATAAGTTTAGTAGCCAACTGCATTCACACCAGACCGGTTTAGTTTACAGTATACATGACAGAGTGGCATGCAGAAGGGCCCGTATGTGTCGTCAAGGCCCTCGATCCCACCAGACCCGAGGCAGCTATGTTCGACCTGCTCGACCAACACTCGGATTCCCCAACCGACCACACAATCCCCCACGAAATCATCCGATGTGAGCGTCCCTTGGTGGTGATGCCATATGCTGGCGCCATAGACGGAATATGCACCTACCACACCAGCTCGATCCTTGCCACCTTTGATCAGATCCTCGAGGTCTGTGACGCTGGTGCTTTGCCCGTTCCACTGCTGAGCGCTGACCCCGGACTGGCAGGGCGTTGAGCACATGCATCGCTTGCGCATCGCCCACATGGTAGGCCCGTTTCCAATCTGGGTCCATCGCCCCGAGTCTGATACACGTCTCCCTAGGACATCTTCTCGCACAATGTCGTCGCGGCAACAGCGCGCGACGCCATGCGCGACGCGCGACTGAAGCCAGGGCGAGTGTACCTCATAGACTTCGAGAGCTGCCAGCAGTTCGCGCACGGTCCTGGCGTCCAAACCGCTGTCCCGCTACCAGGCACCCATGTCGCTCCACCGCTGCAGATGAAATCATTTGATCCGTTCTCGTGGGATGTCCACTGTCTAGGAAGAACGCTCGAGGCCGTAACGCAGGTAGGACTACTCGGAAGGCTTGACAAACGTCGCTGCTGACGAGCGCGCTTCACTGGCACCTAGGACACGTTCACCTTCAACCCGGACGGGATGCCGTGGATACCTCACCTGTTTGCTAGATGGCTCAAGGGCAAAGAGATCGGATGCACGTCAGTGTGTCGGTGTCGTCCTACTGTCACAAGGGCACGCCAGGTGCTCGCAATCGTCCGCTCTCTTGTGGTCGTGGCTGAGCTTCTCCACGCAGTAGTTACATATCCCATGACCTTTTTCAGGACTCCCAAAACGCGTCCCCGGTGGCACGAGTGACAGGGATATGTGTCAATCGAGCAATGGTGCTTGGTACCGCGGATGTACGCACCTCGACGAGTTTGTGGGGGCCGCCGCACATGATTTCACGGTCTTTGCAGGTTCCAGTCTCGCACTCGTCAGCGTTGACAACAAGGTAGCGAGGACTGTGATAGAGCGGGTTGGAAAATGGACGGGGGCAGAACTGGATAACGCACCGAGGGTCCTTCTCCCAATTCGACTTCACTTCAAACCACTCATCATCTCCATGCCTGCGAAGTCCAGAGTCTTTTATGGTCCGAATTGTCCAAGAGTCGTCCTTGAGAAAGATCGCCATGGGTTCGTGTCAGTCGCTGGGAGACTGAGAGGCTCGCTCAGTTGGGAACTGCAACTTTGACGGATGACAAGCTAAGTACGCACCTGAACGCCCTCGATACCATGGTCTTGTCTGCAGTACGCGTTGGTGAAGATGAGGACCTTGTCATTCAACCCGCTGTAAAGACGGTTAACACAGGGGTCTCATTCACCATGACTGACGACACGGAAGCACCTTGGCTGTGACACCGAAATGACCGTGCTATACGAGTGGTAGAGCCTGAGAACAGTCTAGATATGAGCCATTGGCAACATGATACTACAGCTAAAGGATTCATGTTTCGAGTGATATACATACCGGTCACCTGCCCCGAAGGCCTAGTGAGCATTGTCGTGAACGTTGGTGCTCGATGAAGGGTTGTTCCTCGACGCTGGCCTCGCCCCGGGACTCGGAGGCCTGCACTGCGCTATCGGGTTGTACATAGCTCCACCGAGCCCCCGGACAGTGCCGAGGGCCACCGGCACCTCGTGCCTTTACGCGCTTATTCTTGTTCATGGCAAGGTCTGGCGGCAACGCGCCGACCCGAACCATCCTTCGACCATGGCCACCATGACCGACCCTCCCCCTCTCACCTTTGACGAGTGGATTACCACTGCTTCATTCCCCAAACCCGAGCCCATCATGAGTAAAATACCAGACTGGCTCCTCATCCATCCCGAGCTTCTCAAGCGGGGAATCACGCTGCACAGGCCGTTGCAGCCGGTAAGTACTGCTCGACCACCCAAATATTCACTACGTTCACATCAGATCGGTTTAGTTCACAGTATATATGACAGAGCGGCATCCGGAAGGGCCCCTCTATGTCGTCAAGGCCATCGATTCCTCCAGACCGGAGCTCGAAATTTACGACCTGCTCGACCAACATTCCGATTCTCCGGCCGACCACACCATCCCCCACTACCTCATTCGGTGTGAACGTCCCTTGGTGGTCATGCCGTATGTCAGCGACATAGAAAAATCCTGCCCTTGCAGTGCCAGCACCATCCTCGCCGTCTTCGATCAGATCCTCGAGGTGTGATCCTCGCTGCCATTCCGCGCGGCACCGCTGACGCCACAGTAGGGTGTCGAACACATGCATCGCTTGCACATAGCTCACATGGTATGTTCATTTCTCGAGCCGGATCCACTGCTCTGATGCGTGTGCGCCTAGGACCTATTTACAGCCAACGTTGTCGCTGCAACGGCCGAGGATGCTGAACGCGATTGCCGGCTGACGCCAGGACGGGTGTACCTCATCGATTTCGAGAGCTGTCGGCAGTTCGAACACGGCCCTGGTGTTCAAACCGCTGTCCCGCTGCCGGACACTCACGTCAACCCTCCGTTGGAGATGAAGGCATTCGATCCGTTCTCCTGGGACGTACACTGCCTCGGATGGACGCTCGAAATTATGACTGAGGTAAGAGTCGTTGGAAGACGTATCCAGGGCTTACTACTGACTGACGCACGCGCCGCTGGGCATCTAGACTGCATTCGTATTTGAGCCACCCGGCTCGACCCCTCGGATACCCCTTCTGTTTGCGGAGTGGCTCAAAGGACACGAGGTCGGATGTACGTCCGTGTGCCGTTGTCGTCCGAGTGTCACCAGGGCGCGCAAGGTGCTTGTGATCGTCCGATGGATTGTGCGCGCAGCAGAGCTCCTCACCGCAGTAGTGACGTATCCGACGACCGTTTTCAGAACTCTCCTCACGCGTGGTACACGACACGACTAATGTACACGTCGTTCATTCGTATCATGAAATTTAGTACAAATCGTGCATAATGGACAACTCGCAGCTGCTTCTTCTCCTTGAGAGATGTTTGGACCAAGTCCACTCTTCGATCTAGTCGGTCACAACCTTAAAGAGGTCCGTTCAATCGCTGAAGCTCGAAGCGTATGCACTGGACGTACCGGTACCTCCCACTGCACACAATCATAATCAAGCACGACTCTCAGCCATAAAGGTTTTTGAGTCCTGGGCCATTTCTGCCAGGCAGCGCTTGAAGGCTTCCCGATTTGCTGGGATATCGTCTTCCTTGGGATAGAGGACGTACGCGAGCACGTCATTGACTTCCGGGGTCAGTGAACTAAGGTCGATATAGTAGGTGATGCAGGGCGGTCTGGCGTATGAAGAGGACGTCTTCTTCGTCACCTTCAAGGCCAGATTTCCGAACTGCACAGGCAGAGGTACCGGCTTCCCATTGTCGAAGGTCGGTGTAAAGAAACTGGGGTGTATGTGGTTTGCCAAGCCCCACAAGTGCCAAAGCGCTGGACGGCGGTCAGGTTCAGGTGGGGGAGGCTGTGGGGTTTGCCAGTCCGCCATTATGCTGGACAGAGGGCTGACCAGGGAGAGAATTCGGGTTATGAGTAAGGACAGCGGCAGCGAAGGAACCGTAGAGGCGCACCTCGATAGCGACGGCCTGTCGATGTTATCAGGATGAGTGTTCGGGATGGCCTGGAGGCTCGGGCGCATATCATCTCCGCGCCTTATAAATACTCTCGCGCTGGAAATGGGTAGCGTACGTGTCAGAGACGTTTTCGGTTTATGATCGGAGTCCCATGCCTGCGTGGGGCATCCTATTCCAGGCTCAAGGTCACTTATTACCCAACACTGTCCCGCAGGCGGCCGGAGGACTCGGATCCCAACGCATCGTTAGTGGCACCGCGGTACTAAAGTCTAGAACATATGTCCAGGCTGGTGCCCGAGTCGTAAAACAAAGAATACTGCAATAGTGCTAGTGCGACGCCGAATGTCAGAAAAGTCCACGCGTTCGACGAAAGAACCGAGGCCCCGCATCCAGGTGACACTGATGATAGAGCGCTAGCATACATGAAGCCGCGAGCCTGGTGCATTCACGTTATCAGGACCGGACTCGAATAGACCGTCCATTGTTGGATGCGCATGCATGTTTTATCGAGGGTTTCACTGGGGTCGCTGCTTGTTCTTGGAGTAGTCTGCGTCGTGCGGGGATGCAATGATGGGTGCCTCTCACCATCCCGGGATTTGATTTTGTCCAGAAGACATGTTCCTCCAAAAGGGAGACTCTTGACTCATGCTCGTTATCGGATGGTATCGGGTCCGCGCACTGGCAAGAAGTGACAACATGACACCGACAGCACCAACAATAGATTCCATGGCGATTCGCATACTTACGGTACGGCGGAGGGATGCTAGGATAAACCTCACTTCGACATAAATGCCGCATGGCCTCTGCCATGCTCGTCAACTCGAAGGAGCCAGACTCGGACACGGGCTCGGAGGACATGGATGCCAAGCTCCCGGACGCCACTTAGTACTGAGTACTGAGTGGCGGGCTGGCAAGGAATCAGGTCGGAAAGTTGCCCGTGGAACATCGAGTGCATCGGCTGGATGCTAGAGTTTGAAGTCCTGGCTCGTAAATATTTTGGTAATATTGTACAAGGAGACGTGCAAGTCGGCGCCACCGCTGACATACCTCCTCTATAGCTACGGTGGGCGGCGTCGAACCACTGGCAGTCACTTGAGCCTCACGATGTCGGGCCGCTACTAGCAGTAAGAGATCGAGTTCGAGCATCCCCAATATCAGACGGAGAGCGATGATGGATGAGCCTATTTTCAAGTCCCACATAATGGTATCTTACGCCTTTGCGCACGACGCACGTCGGAGTGCAAGTGTGGCAGCCGTCTGGCATTTATTTGCACATATTTACAATGGGCGGCAGACGACGAATTCAACGCTCGCCCTTGCCTTGCCCAGTCTCTTAATTATGGCTCTCGATGTCCCTGACTGGCTGATAGACCATCCCGACTTACGTGCAAGGGGCATCGTACTCCATCAGGCATTGGACCCAGTCTGTCCATTTCACCTCGTTTCCCATGGTGTCGGGCTGTACTAATTGCCTTTCCTGAGGACCAGAGGCTCTTCTACACGCCGCGGCCGTATCGTAGCCCTATCCCACAATATGTCATTAAAGTTCTGGACCCCGCTACCGAGGAGTGCTCGATCAACGAGCACTTGCAGCACAACCTTTCCTCTCCGAATCACAGCTTACCCTGCGACTGTCCGACTGTAGTACATATCCCGCGAGGTGACTGACTGTGCGACGCTGGCGTCACGTTTGTCTGTTTTGACAACTCGCTAGTTGTATCCTTGTGGCTTTGTAGTAAAACGAGGCGTTCGGAGCGCACGAGTGAGGAGAGCGAAGCAGTATATGAAATAAATCGGGGAGGCGGGATGGAGGTAGCGGGATGGGGGCGGGCAGAGGCGGAGCAGGCACACGCGCGAGCTCGCCCGACACGTCGTACGGGAGACGCCGGATTCCAACAGAGTTCTCTTGACATTCGATTTTCCTCCGATTCATGACATCAGGACACTGCAACCGTGTACCGACTTTCTGCGAGAACTGATAACTTGTAAGTTGTCGTCCTTCGCTACATGGCCCGGCCCCGGCCGCCCCCAGTGCCCCAACATGCTTGTGTTTGCACCTGTTTACTTGGGGTGGCAAGGGTCGATGTTGGAAACCGTCGTGGGAGTGGAAAGACGCGTCTCGACTCAAAATTCCGTCTCTTTCATCCTCGATTCTCGCCCCATTAGTCGAGCACCTATGCCTTCATCTTTCGATGTTCCAGACTGGTTGAGAGACCACCCCGACTTACGCGCAAGGGGCATCGTACTTTATCAAGGAATCAAGCCAGTGAGTTCGACCTGCCAAGTGGCTCCTCTTCGACCGCGACCTGCTCTATAACCAATCGCTTGTCAGTACGGAAACGTTTACTACACAGCGCGGCCGCGCGGAAGCCCCATCCCACAATACGTGGTCAAAGTACTCGACCCCGATACGGAGGAAGGCGCCATCTCAGAGCGCTTGCAGCACCATCCGTCCTCTCCGAATCATGGTCTACCCGCCGAGATCATCCCCTCTGAGCCGCGCCTGCTCGTTATGCCATTCGCTGGACCTCTCGACATGCTGGACTACCGAAATCTCCCCAATAGCTCTATACTAGATATCTTTCATCAGATCATCGAGGTACGTCCTCCGATCTCTAGATCGTGAACCCGTACGGACCGTGACTGATGACAGCACGAGCGCAGGGCGTCGAATATATGCACAAGCTGCACATCTCGCATCTGGTGAGTGTGCCATGCGGCTGTGGCTTATCTGTTGACTACAACCCCAACTCCTCGACAGGACATTTGTCTCGACAACGCCGTGTATGCGCTCCCCAGACAAGCCACAACCGATCGCCGACTAGTCGCAAACAAGGTATACTTCATCGACTTCCACACCTCTCGACAACTCGCCCTCGGACCAGGCCGCCAGCCTCCGATCGTCCCTGCCTCCGAGCCAGGTGGAGAAGCCCGAAGGCGTGACTGCGCACGATCCGTACTCGTTCGACGTCTACTCTGCCGGCATGCTCATGCAGCATATCTTGCAGGTGCGTGCCACGCACGACTGCTACTAAAGCAAGAACAGGTGTCTGACGGAACCACGCAGCACTGTTCTCCCAACAAACACAAACACCCCTGGCTCCCTAGCCGGTACGCGCAGTGGCTAGTGGGCGACGAGCGCGGGTGCGCGTCGGTCTGTGACTGTCGTCCGACGGCGAGAAGAGCTCGCCGAGTCCTTACCATACTGTGCTGGTTGGTCCGCGTTTTGGAGTTTTTTGGCAGAGGGTTCGGATCCGCGCGCCATCTTCTCACTCGGGCGTTTTCAAGGAAATAGAGGTTCCGCGGTGTGCTCTCACATTCAATCCGAGCTCGAACGTCTTCCGTGATGCCTCGAATCGCCAGCACGCTTCTCATATGCTCGGGCTACGAACACCAGATTAGCACGGAGGATCTAGCTATTGGTGCCCGGAGGAGATTCTGTCTCATCCACCTCCCCTCTGCATGAGTCTGCAGCGCGCCGCTGGCTCGTGTCAAACACTCGTCCGCGTTAGAATCATGTACTAACCATATAATGTGTCTTCCGCCGCCTTGCAGCTCGCGCAAGTTCGAGGATGATCGATGACCTGGCCGGCGTGTGCACTGGTACAGGAGGATGAGAACGCCCATGCCCGCCTGCAAGCGCGAGCCTAGGCGAGGCTGACGAAGGCGACATGGTCGCGCGCGAGATGGTGGCCCCAGCGGAGGACAACACGGTTCTGGCACGCCTAATAGGACATCTGTCTGCGTGGCAATGATGCAGCAAAGACGGTCGAAGATACACAAGCCCGTGCTTCGCGGCAGACTCATGGCTCCCACATCTTGCTCGAGTGCTTCGCCGGCGAAATCCACGGCACCTGGGAGAGCGAGATCGTCACCCTAACTCCAACAACGTCACGTTCAGATTTTCACGCCCGGAAGCCACTTCCGGATCCGCCAGCCTGAGCTCGTGAGCATACCATTCATGAACTTGACCAAAGACTCGAGCAGAGCCTCGACATCTGAACCCCTCACATCCTCGATATCGATATCCAAGTTCCCTATGCGTTTCCGCTTCGAACCCACCTTCCGCCTCACCGCCTGCCGAACGGTCGGGTCAACGGCCTTGTGCAGATCGCCCCGCCTTGTTCCCCCAGAACTCGAACAGCGGGTACGACTGCAGGAACCGCCCGCGCATCGTCGCGCCCTTCAATAACGAGCGCACGAAACGGTCTACCGAGTGCACCGCAGCCGAAACCCCTGAGTCCTGCGTGCGTGCGGAGGCGAGGAATGTGAAGGAGGAGAGGTCGGACATGGGCGCGTAGAGAGAACGCACCTTCTTGCCGAACAGCCTGGAGCTCGGTCGCCGAGTCCATCGTGATGCGCGAGACGACTTCCTGTGGGGCGCGCGGTGACCTCGTCGAGCGCGTGCTCCTGGTGACTGCAGGCTCACCGACCGGACTTGGTTTGGCTCTGAGAGGAAAGGAGGCATTCGGAGAGTGTTTTGACATACCAGTCTAAGCGCTTGGTCCGGGCCTTGTTGAAGAAGGGCCGGCGCCGGATCGTCCGGCGAAACCTGGTTCATGATTCGTGATTTCATGCGCCAGTCTCCGTCGTCCTTAGGCCCCAGCTGGAGGTAAGTGCGGGTGCGCGCCATGGACTTCCACATGTCGCCTTCGCGCGCAGCCAAGTACAGTCAACCCAGCCCACTACAAGTCATCTCGAAGACATCCAAGTTAGACACGCCCGAACCGAGTAGTTTTCAGCTGCTCATGCCGTAAGGGGACTGCGCGCGCGGCGCGCAATCATGGTCAGTCGGTCCCTCATCTGAATCCTGAGCAAAGATGGACGGATCGGCCCAGCTTTCGCGTAGTCGTTGAAGTCCGTCGCAAGGATCGTCTACGCACCGTGCTCGCTCCCCAGCAACCAAACCGCGCTCAGGTGGGATAGAGTACTGACGCACCTTCAGAGGTGCAGGCCCGCATGTGAATCTCAGCATCATAGCCGAGGCGGCCAGCCTCGTGGTCCACGCTCGACGCTTCGAGAGTCGCTCCACGCCCGATCCCGCCCTCCCGCGAGCGGCGACCGGAGTTGAACGTTGAGATCTGAGCCCAGCGAGGGGACAGCGGCGGCACTCGGATGATCTCATGCGCAGCGGTAACACCGGCAAGTAAGCAGTACGCACCCTGTCCTCGAACATGAGCCCGAAGTTGTCGCTTCTCAGTGCTGCTGAACAGATTCGTGGCTAGGATCGATAACGATTTTTCCTTCGGTTTCTGTCACGCATCGTACCATGCTCGCCCAAGCCTTCCCGTGCGCATCCGAACCCGCACTACTTCCCATAGTTCCATGGCTCGGACATACGGAGACTTGGATCCTCCAGCGACTTGGAACGACGACAGGCTGAGCCAGAAAGGGAGGGGACTCACCGATGTACAACGATTGATCATTCTCGAACCTGTTCATGAGGGTGTCGATGCTCCCCAGTAGCCTACACTCGATCTCCTCCCGCACGACGGTGCCCTGTGAGGCTGCGTCTCACTTGCTCGACCACGCGTGCCATTGGGCAAGGACGATGACGGTAAGGGCCAAGAGAGAGCGAAGGCGAGGTTCCGCAGATAGAGGGAGAGGAGCGGGGAGGTCAAGGAGAGGACGTGGTGGAAGGCGAGGGCGACGAGCGGGGGAAGGGTGAGGTGGTGGATCTGGTCGAGGAGGTAGCGCGGGCCTGCGTCTGGAAGACTGATCATGATCATGGCGGCCGGCGGGAAGAAACTGCCGAGCGAGCGGTGGGCGTTCAATGGGCGACATTGCTGAGCCCGACCCCAGAAGAGAGGTAAATCACTGCGAGCAGCTTGAGGAGGTAGACACAAAGGGGCGGGAGTAGTACTCGAGAGGTGAGAAGTGGACGAGAGCGGGAGAGGGCGGTGGATGGGAGGAGGGTAACATGGGAAGGTCCTGAGGCTGAGCCGATCTCGAGCACAGCCTGTGATTCTTCCGTCGAACGGTCGAGACTCCATGCATTGTATATGATATACATACTCCTCTCTGCTGCTCCCGTCGTCGATACTCAGCCCATCCCCAGTCGCCTACCCAACGCTCCCGTTGCATACCCACCCTCAATTGACACTGGTAGCAATATAAAGACGACTCGAAGTTGCTCCCAATTGCAGCCATCGATTACAGTCGTGCACCCTCAACGATTCCGCATTAACATCGTGAAGCCAGGACTCCAATCACGTAGCAAGCTAAGGCTCGGGGGAAACATAGTAGCGTCCATCCTCCGGAACAATGCTGGAGAATTTCGAAGCGCCATCGTCCCCTGCCAACGTAAAGAAGCAAATCGACAGGCCGCTCATTTGTGCAAGTGTCGCGTAGAACCAGACTATGCTCAGCCTGCAGGGATATGCACGACTCCTTGAGTGCAGTAGCCACTCGCGTCGGGGTGGCCCAGTGATTTCGGGTGCGTACCCTTCACGCGCACGGTGAACCCATACTCCCAGTAATCCAGCGCCGTGCATTGCGTCAGGCCGCGTACCGCGAACCGGCTCGCGCACGGCCGCGCGTGCTCCTCGTACCCTGTCGTGCGGCGCCGGTCATCCAGTTCCGTTCAGCAGAGCATACTAGTGTTCCCGAGACGTACCCCTCTTCCCCGCGATGGGACGCGGTGCAGAAGATGTGCCCTTCGGTACACCGATGGCGTCGCGCGAGCCCATGCGAGAAGAAGAGACCGAGAACCTCCTGTCCATAGGCCCTGCCATCGGCCCTTACAAACCAGACAAACAAGGGGAAAGAGAAATGAGGGTTGAGGATGACGAGCGCGGCGAGTTAATTGAGCATTGGACGAACGCCTGGCGTCGTGGCGAACGCCAGCCGAAGGCACGCCTGCGTTCGCGGTGACCTGCAGCCCCAAAATCAGTACTCGCAGGGAGGGGATCGATTATGCTGGCTCGCGTACTCACTGCGTAAAGCCCTCCGAGTTCTTTTACGACCGCCTCGACTAGCCCCTTTGGCGCGTCTCCGTACTTCGTCACGAAACAGGTACCATGCTCCTGTATGACGCGATCGGCGAGCTCCTCGAGCATAACGAGCCTGTTTGATGGTCAGGATGATCCAATAGTCGCGTGCCGGTCGCAGCGAAACTGCAAAGGGCGGGCTTATATCAGGCCTGAGATCCCTTGCTGCCATGGTGGCGCTTGCAGTACGCGTTGATGAAGATACCGTCCTGGTCCTTCGACTTTCAAGCCGCCATACTAACGAATACAGGTAGCCAGCATACGAGCGACGCAGCAGCTTGGCATGAAATGGCCTGCAGAAAGAAAGCGGTACAAATATAAGCTCGAGCGGCGGAGGCAGGAAATCCATCGCTCGTGGAGGATATATACGCGTCAGAGCGACGATGAACGAAGGGAGCGTAGAGTCGACACTCGGGCAATGCCGAACCGTTGTTTGGTCTCGTTTACGACCATCCCTCGTCGCCCGGTGGCTGGGGTCCAGGCTCGGCCTACCCATCCGCCGTCCCAGCTCCAGGTTCCTCCGACGATGTTGCCCGACTACCTACAGGTTCCCGAGGCTTTAAAAACACACCCAGAACTTATAAAACGTGGCGTAGTCCTGGAAGAGCCACTTAATATTGTGCGTACATCGCGCATCGTTGTAGCAAACAGCACTCACTGGCGTTGCCGGGGCCCTCTTCTTGCAGGGTAGCGTTTATGCCACCAACGCATCCCAGCCCCCGCGGTTCGTCGTGAAGGTCCTCAGTCCTGCTAACGAAGAGGAAGCTATCATCACGGGGACGCTCCTCTTTCCAGTACCACCACCTCGGCAACTTTCCCACGGTCGTCAGCCAATAGGAGCCGGCGACGTCGTGCGGTACTCACCACTGGAACTGGCGACACGAAACGACATTAGAACATACTTCAATTCTACGCCCAATACTAATATAGGTAATACCTCGATGGCCTCGCCACCGCCGTCGAGTAACGGCGGCGCCCGAAGATCATCGGAAGCAGCAGCGCGCCAGGCACGAAGAAGCTGCCTGTGGGAGCAACGGCGGGCTCGACCGTCACGACAAGGACGGCGAAGCCCATCACGGCCGAGGACAAGCACGTAACAGACTACGGTTGCCGAGCAGGATCAGGTTGAATTTTCAAAAACCAGGCTCATCATTTCTGTGAACTGACATGGCCGACCAATCTTAGCCGCTGTTAAGCGCTCTAACCTGCCTTTTCAGGCAAAAATACCATCAATGTGCCGCCTTCACGGTCGCTGTGTGTGACCTCGTCCTCGCTGCCTGCGACAGTGAGCAGCCCTGTAGAACCTACGGGGGTTGTAATCAGCGGCGGTCTTTTTCAGACCGGGTGACGACGTCTGTACGAGTTTAACAAAGGCCATTACCGTGCACCTCTCTCATTACATAACGCCATGGAAGCTGTTGTTTACCCGCTAAACACTGCGTTTTCAGGACGGCATTGGTGGTTATAAGTCCAGTCAATATTGTGTATATTAATGACAGTCAGCGGGGTAATGTAACGATACCATTTTGAGCTTTACGCGCCTACAAAAAACCAAGTGGGCACGAAGATACAGCAGCTCACCGTACGGCACGGCGACGAAGAGATCAAAGACAGCGAGCTCGAGGTGTCCCGGGTAAATGGACAGCATCTCCCGACTCCCGACGCCTTCCATAAAAGGCATAGTTTCCCGGTCAGATCCCGCCGGCTGACCACCTGGCACGAACATCTCAGGAACTTAACCTGACTCTGTTGAAATTCTAACCTGATCCTGCTCGGCGACCGTACAGACGCACAGAAGAAGTACACGACGTTGGCGGAAGCAATGCACACGCTGCGGGCGCAGGAGTTCGTACCGGCGGGAGAACCCACGATAGAGGGACTCGTAGCGGGCATCCTGCTCATTGCCGCCAAAGCGGGTGCCACGATCTCGGACGGGCTAGTCGCCCTTCATCGCTACGCACAGAAGGCCATAGAGAACGAGGTGAGCGACCGCATCGCAGTCTCGGTGACTAAAGAAATTACGGCACAGGTGAGCGCCCTCGTCGCCACCGCCGAGAGCAGTCTGCTACAGGCGGGCACCGCCCTGCAAGAGAAGATCGAGGACGCTCCGAGGATCGAGGAGGCGGTGCGCAGTAGCGTAGAGCGGGCTTTCGCGTCAGTAGAAGGACGAGGCAACCCAGAACCCGGTACGGGCACAGGTGAGTTCCCTCCCAGGTTCCCACCATTCTCGTATGCGGCGGCGGCCAGTGCCCCTCCCCCTGGCCCGGAGCGCGCGGCGCAGATACAGGTCGCGGATCGGGAGCGGTTGCTGGCGAGGCAGCTTCTCGTCGACGAATTCCCTTTCCCGGACGAGGAAGGAGCTAATGCTGCCCCGAACACCCTCCTTGCGATCGCGAACGAATCCCTTAACTACGTTTTTAACACGCCTGAGGGCACTAAGTTCGTGGCGGCCAGGACTCTAGCCAACGGCGGGGTCATCCTGGAATGTGCGCAGATGGAGCAGGCGCAGTGGCTCCGTGAACATGCGGGCGACCTTGAGAGCGCCCTCGGCGGCACGGCCAAGCTGAGAATCAGGCCTTATAAGTTGGTGGCGGAGTTCGTCCCAATTTCCTTTGACCCGCATGAGCCCGCGGCATGGAGGGAGGTAGAAGAGGATGTGGGGATGCCTCAAAACTCCATAACGGAGGCGCGCTGGATTAAGCCAGTGGCGCGGAGGCATCGTGAGCAGCGGTTTGCGCATTTACTACTAACAATTAATAGTCCCACAGCGGCGAACACCCTCATAAGCAGGGGACTCACGCTCGCCGGCAAACACGTATCAGCACGCAAGAACCTTGCTGAACCCATGCGATGCGCCAAGTGCCACCGCTACGACGCTCGCCACCTGGCCCGCGACTGTCCTGAACAGAAAGATAAGTGCGGCACGTGCGGACGCGCGCACAGAACCAGCGAATGCACGCATCAAGACCCGCGCGAACACAGGTGCGCGGCGTGCGGTAAGGGTGGCCACCCCACCTGGAGCAGGGACTGTCCCATCTTCCTCGACAGACTCCGCCGCGCGGATGCAAGGCACCCCGAGAACCGCCTCCGCTTCTTCCCTACTGCAGATCCCGACTCTTGGGTCCCCCAGCTCGATGAGCCACCACGAGGCACCCTCTGGGAGTTCGTTCAAGACCCCATCGACAAGCCCCCGCCACCGCCCTCGCAGAGACTCCGTGCGGCGGCGGCCGCGCAAGCCCGTATGACCCAATCCACGCTCAACTACTCCGTCCGCTCGCCTGCGACCTCCACCTCCCA
The DNA here is from genome assembly GCA_002900995.3 of Ganoderma boninense. NCBI lineage: Eukaryota > Fungi > Basidiomycota > Agaricomycetes > Polyporales > Polyporaceae > Ganoderma > Ganoderma boninense. Next base: position 4,378,406 of record CM035308.1, on the reverse strand, counting down.
CTTGAATGATGCCTGAACGCCGCAACCCCGGGGAGCCAGAAGCCCATTCCCTCCGCCAACTTCGCATTTGGCAGCAGAACGTCAATCGCTCCAGTACGGCGCAGTACGACCTCCTTCACTCCGCTGATCCGCGGGACTACGACATTCTAGCCATCCAAGAACCTTACATGGACCCGCTCAAGCGTACCCGCTCAGCCTTCCCATGGACGGTCGTCTACCCCGATGGCCACCTCGACTCCGACCTCCCCTGCCGCTCGGTGCTCCTGGTCAACACGTCCATCTCCTCCAACTCCTGGCGCCCTCTCAACATCCCCTCCATGGACGTGTCAGCAATCACTCTGGAAGCAGGCGGACAGCGCATCCACATCTTCAATCTCTACGTCGATGGTGACCACGACCGCGTGCTTCACGCAGTCGCTCGTGCGACTAGGAAGCTTGGAGGCGTGCGTGCTGATGGCGAGCGGGCAGATTCGCTAATGTGGCTGGGTGATTTTAACAGACACAACCCCGCGTGGGACGAGCCCCGCAATCACCACCTCTTCACGCGGCGAGCCCTTGATCGCTCGCAGCAACTCCTTCGCTACCTGGCTGACTTTGATTTAGAAATGGCCCTCCCAGCTGGGCTCCCCACCCTCGAGGCACTCAGCACTCGCAACCTCACTCGCCCCGACAACGTCTTCTGCTCCTCCGGTCTCATCGATCTCGTTGACCGCTGCACCACAGCCCCTCACCTGCGGCCCACCAAAACTGACCATTTTCCCATATTAACCCTGCTCGATCTTCCCCTAGCTCCCTCAACACCTCAGCGGCGACGCAACTTCCGCGAAGTTGACTGGAACGCCTTCAACACGGCTCTGCAAGCTTATCTGGACACCCACCCGATCGACCCCGATATCCGCACGACCGCGGATTTCGACGCCTACCTACAGCGCCTCAATGCAGCTATAGCAGATGCAGTTGAGCAGGAGGTACCATTCACTAACCCTACGCCTTTCTCCAGGAGGTGGTGGTCCAAGGACCTCTCCGCCCTCCGGAAACAGAAGCAGCGCGCAGGGCGCGCAGCCCACAAGCATGAGCGCGACCCAGACCATCCGGCACACGAGGAATACCGACAGATCCGCAACCGATATGCCGAGCGCATCAAGTACGCCCGCAAGGACTGCTGGACCTCCTTCCTCGATGACACGGACGCACACTCAATCTGGGCGGCACACCGCTTCCTCAAAAAGGGGCCGTCAGATGGCGGCGCGGTGCGAATCCCTTCCCTCAAATCTGTTGCTGACCCTTCCCGCATTCTCACAGACAACGCCGCCAAGGGCGAAGAGTTTTACAGCACCTTCTTCCTCCCGCCAGGCCCTGCACCACCCCGCACCCCGGAACACGAATATCCGCCGCCGCGCTTTGAGTTTACTGACATATCTAACCTGCAGGTAGAGCGCGCCATCGCTGCGCTTCGGGCATTCAAGGCACCTGGCCCGGACGGCATCCCGAATGAGGTGTACATCCATTGCCGCGACCTGCTTACGCCGCTTTTAGGCACCCTCTTTAGGGCAACCTTCCACTTACATTACTACCCCGCTGTTTGGCAGATCTCAGACACGATCGTCCTGCGCAAGCCCGGGAAGACGGACTATACAACGGCGAAGGCACACCGCCCCATCGCATTACTCAACTGCATGTCCAAAATCTTATCACGCTGTGTGGCTGACGTCCTAGTTTATCAGGCAGAGACACTCTCACTGCTTGCAGACTACCAGTTCGGGGGCAGACCAGGACGCACCACAACCGACTCCATCCACCTGGTGACCAAGACGGTTAGGGATGCATGGCGTCAGGGTAAGGTGGCCTCGGTCCTCTTCCTCGACATCAAGTCCGCCTTCCCAGCCGCCACCCCAGAGCGGCTTTTCCACAATATGCGTATGCTGGGCGTGCCCAAGGTGGTCACGGACTGGCTACGTCGCAAGCTTGACGGGCGCTGTACACGCCTCCGCTTCGACGACTTCAACTCCGAGCCCTTTGACATCACCAGTGGCATCGACCAGGGTTGCCCTCTCTCTGTCATCCTCTACGGTTTCTTTAACACCCCCCTTATCAGCAGTGCCCGTATCAAAGGTGGCGAGATCGCAGTTGGATCGATGGACGACGTTGCCCTCATCACGGTGGGACGCACTTTTGCTGACACTCACAGCAAGTTGCAGGATTTTTTCGACCGACCAGGCGGGGCACGCGAGTGGTCTACCTCACACAATTCCCACTTCGCACTCGACAAGTTCGGACTCCTCAACATGACCCGGCGCGCTACGGAGGCTCTGGGACCAGAGCTCGTGCTGGGGGACACCACCATCGCCCCTTCTGCGCACCATCGATTCCTAGGGGTGCTAGTCGACAATCGACTTCGCTTCCACCAGCATGTGGCGATGGCACTGGGCAAGGGGCTGGTCTGGGTCACGGCACTGCGGCGGCTCGCACGCTCACAATACGGCCTGGCTCCTGCACTCATCCGTCGACTCTACCTCGCGGTGGCTGTCCCCAGCACCCTTTATGCGGTTGACACGTTCATCACCCCAATCACCAAGCCGGATGGAGCGCGCCGCAGCCGTGGCTCGGTAGGGGCGGTCAACAAGCTCAGCCGCGTCCATCGAGAAGCAGTAACACTGATCACAGGCGCGATGCGCACCACTGCTACTGACATTATGACAGCACATGCGGACGTCCTGCCCTTCCCCCTCCTCATCGACAAGCTCTGCCACCGTGCAACGGTCCGGATGTGCACGCTCCCCCTCTCGCACCCACTTACACCTCACATTCGGCGGGCTGCGGCCCGCTATGTCAAACGCCACCGCTCGCAGCTTCACGAGCTTCTCCACACTTACGTATCCCCAGACTCCCCAACTCGCATAGAAACCATGCGCCCGGCACGCCACCACCCCGGCATGCGGCCAGCCGCCCGCGCCCTCACCTACGACGACAAGGACGACGCAGTGAAGAAGGACGAGCAGTGGATGCGTGATCACGACGTCTCTGTCTACTCGGACGGATCGGAGAAGGATGGTGGCGTGGGCGCAGCAGCCGTGCTCGTCCGCAAGGGCACGGCGCGTCACCGTACCCTCCGCTACTATCTGGGCCCCTCCACGGAATATGGCAACTACGAAGCGGAGATCGTAGGCTCGATCATGGGGACAGAGCTCCTCCGCTCAGAGAAGAACGCCGTCAACGACCCGTCGGTCGCTCTCGACAACAAGTCCTCCATCGAGGCATCCCAGCAGATAAGCACTCGCCCCTCGCATTACCTTACTGACTATCTCTTGCAGAGGGCAGAGCTACTTCGAAAGCACGGTATCACCAAGAATGTCCATCGACCGCAACTCACGCTGCGCTGGGTCCCCGGCCACACTGGCATTGAAGGAAACGAGCTTGCAGACACGGAGGCAAAACTTGCCGCGCAGGGCGCAGCACACAACAGCTCGGCTGGACGCCTTCCGAGCCTCCTGCGCCGACCACTCCCAATCAGTGCAGCGAAGGTCAAGCTCGCATATGCGAAAGCCCTCACTGACAAGGCAACTGCGGGCTGGCGCAACTCGGTGCGTGGTCGCAGATTCATCAGTACTGACCCCGCTCTCCCCTCCCCCAAATATATGAAGTCTATCAAGCCGCTCGCCCGACGGCAGGCCGCGGTCCTCTTCCAGCTGCGTTGCAGCCATGTCCCCCTCAACTCGCACCTGCACCGCATAGGACGCGCTCCTGCGCCTACCTGCCCGGCATGCGGCAGTGCTCCAGAAACCGTCCTTCACTACCTCCTCTCGTGCCCCGCACACTCCCATGCACGGGCGTGCTATCTCTCGGGTATGGGCCGCCGAGGTCGAGACCTGTCCACACTGCTCGGCACCCCGGACGCGTGGCAACCCCTCCTGCGCTACGTTGGCGCAACTAAGAGGCTCGCGCACACCTTCGGCAATGTTACACCTCAACAACCCTCCAATGACGGCCCTGCTCGGGCACGTCACCGCGATCGATCCTCACGCTAAGCACCTCCTCGCATCTCTCACCCCTCGTTGTCGCGCACCCCACCTCATCTTGCTCTTACGTTTGCAGATGCAAGCAAGCAAGCCGATCGCGTATGTGACCACCCCCCCCTTCTCCCCCTCCTCTCTACATTACAGCAGTTCACTGCCCTACGCTACCACGCCATGTATCTCGCGCTCTGTCAGATCCCACGGAACTTTGCACTGCGGGCGTCCACCCGCTCTAGGGACGGGGGAGTTCTGACGTACGGCGGGGCAACCGCCGCACGTACTCCTGACCGCAGTAAGAGGCAAGACCCAGGGGCGCAATCGCACCCAGTAGGTGGCAGGTTTATATCCCGCTCCCTTGCCTTCAATGGCCGGGAGAGGGTGGACGCTCGCATTGCACAGTTCCGCAGCCGTGCCTTTCTCCCTCTCTCACTACGATACTACCCACCACCTCGCATTGTCCCCGACCTCCCTGCGTTGCAGCGTGCCTCGGCACCGACGTCAACGTTACTCCCCCCTCGACAACCCCCTAGTTTTGCACGGGCTTTCAAGCCCCAGGTAACGCCGACCATTATCCATTCTTCGTAGCTACTACATGTATTCAAGGCCTACCATGAGGCTCGGCCTCGCACGGCAATAAACGGGATCTAGAAAGAAAGAAAGCTATCATCACTCGCCTACAAGGCGACAGATCTCCCAGAAACCATCTCATTCCGTGCGAGATCATCCGGTCCGAGCCAGCGCTCCTTCTCATGCCCTCTGTGTGCAACATCGCCTGGCCGATGCGCCGCGAAAGCGACTTTTTCATCAAGTTGTGCACGCTTCTCAAGGTGTTTCGTCAAATTGCAGAGGTGCGCGCGGTCCCCACAGTTTCCATTCCACCTATCTCACATGTCGCCGACAGGGAATCGACCACTTGCACAGTCTTCGCATCGCACACCTCGTACGCACCCTCTCATCTCCACCTCTGTGGGCCCCGTTAACTTCCCCATTCAATCACACAGGACATGTGCTTCGGCAACGTGATGATAGCTGCTCCCCACGTCGAGAGGGAGCACCCGCGAACGAAGGCCGGGAGAGTCTACATCATCGACTTCGACAGGTCACGGCAACTGGAGTTCGGGCCCGGCCTCCATCCTCCCATCGAGCTACCGTCCACTCAATACGAGCCCCCGCTGCAGATGAAGGCCTTCGACCCTTACTCGTGGGACGTATACTGCATGGGGCGGCTGTTCGAGCACTTGACGGAGGTCAGTATTCCCTCCGCGTCGTCTTAGCTGTTCGGCAGCCGTCGTACTAGTACTGTAGCTGACCGTGGCCTTGACATATGAATATCTCGCAGGAGACGTTCCGCCGGTTTTCAGGGGCGCCGTGGCTCTTGATCAAGCTGTCCCAGTGGGTAACGGGCAACGAGCGTGGATGTTCGGGGGCCTGCCACTGCCGCCCCACCGCTCGGAGAGTTCGCTTGGTGTTCACTGTCATCGGGTGGGCTGTGAACGTCTTGGAGGGGTTTGCGAAGGCCCTCGCTGTTGCTCGTTCTGTCTTTCCATGTTGTCGTGCGTCGGCGTAATTGTAACTATTGCGAATCGCGATATGTGCTGCGGGGTATCGACGTATATGCGCGTGTGTCTGTATGTGCATCCTTTCATTAGCGTCCATCATTCATCATAGTCGGAGGGGACTGCGGCCGCCTCCAGCACGAGCACCAGGAGGACTCAAGGCATTAGTTTAAGTTTGCATTCAAGTTGGCCGTAAAGGGGGGGAGGGGCGCATACACTCTCCGAGCAGACGTCGCGTGAATGCAAATCCTCTACCGAGGAACTCCCAGGTGCAAACCAGCCAGCGAATGACGGTCAGCACCCGCCGCGCTCGACGGGCACTGGCAGCCGGACGACAGGGACAGGCGGACGCGCACCCGCGCTCCGATTCGTCGCCCACCAGCCACTGCGCATATCGCCGAAGGATCCAAGGGGGAGCCGGCCCCTCGCTGAACGAGAACTGCGTGGCCGGTGAATGTGAACATCAGCTATCCTCCGCGACGGCAGTCGTGTATCGTGCGCACCCTCAGAATGAACTGCATGAGCTTGCCCGTGCAGTACACGTCGAACGCGTACGGGTCGAGCGCGGTCACGCCTGGCGGCTTCTTTTCCTGGCTCGGGGGCAGGACGATCGGGGGCTGGAGGCCGGGTGCGAGAGCGAGCTGTCGGGACTGGCCGAAGTCGATGAGGTACACCCTGCCCTCGACTAGCCTCGCGTCGGTGGCCGTGTAGTTTGGCGTGCCGTATGCGACGTTACCGAAGCATATATCCTGTGTCAGAAAAGGTATTCAGCTGGTTCGGGATCGCCGTTCGGCATACTCACTAGATGTGCGATCCGCAACTGGTGCAGATACTCGACGCCCTGCACACGTCCCGATTGTCAGTCCGCGTGCGATATGAGGACTGAAGGGGCAGACGAACCTCGATGAGCTGATGGAGTATATCTACGAAGAAGCTAGTGGGCCGATTTCTGTACTCGAGGCCTCCGAGATTATCCACAAAGGGCATGACGAGCAAGCGAGGCTCAGAGGGGATGATCTCGGAGGGTAGCCCGTGATTCGCAGAGGCCGGATGCTCCTGCAAGCGCTGATTTATCGAGCATTCTTCTGTGTGGGGATGCAGAACTTTGACGACATATTGCGGGATGGAGCTTTTGTACGGCCTCCCTGTGCAGAATACATTCCCGTTTTGGACGGCGATTAGCAGTCGTTGGGATGGATGACGAGGTGGGAAAGACTGACTGGCTTCATGCCCTGAACAAGGGAGATATCCCTGGCACGTAGGTCTGGATGGCCTTTCAACCAGTCTGGAACACCGAGAGACGAGGGCATGGTTGAGAACACTGCGGCGATGCTCGAGGACGGACAATATTGAGGGCGGAACCGTTCGGCGGTTGTCACTGCCGCCGAAAGCAAACATATCCAAGCAGCGCTTGGGACCCGCTGTCGTTTGTGCATGTTTGCTTTGGGCGGCAAGAAGCGAACAATCCGTTGGTCATTCGCAGACCAATCGCTCAGGCTCTCGTCCTCGAACCTCGTCTCGCAACGATGTCCTCGACTTTCGATGCTCCAGACTGGCTCAAACAGCACCCTGACCTACGCGCCAGGGGAATTTTGCTCCATCAAGCACTGAAGCCAGTCAGTCCCCTGCCTCCTCTTCCTTCGTGTCGAGTCTCGACGTCGATAACAAATCACTCTCCAGCCCGACCTGGGAGGCTTATATTACACGGCCCGGCCCATCGGCACCTACATCCCACAATACGTAGTCAAACTCCTCAACCCCGCCACCGAGGAGGGCTCCATCAACGAACGCGTGCAGCACAACCTGTCCTCTCCGAACCACGCCCTACCCTGCGAGATCGTCTCCTCCGAGCCTCGCCTGCTCGTCATGCCATTCGTGGGAAGCCTGGCTTCCCTCAAGCTCATGAACAGGCCCCTCAGCTTTTACCTGGACGTCTATCATCAAATCATCGAGGTGCGTCTCCGGCTTTCATCGGCTGAACGCACTGACGTCGACGCTGGTACGGTTGCAGGGCGTCGAGTACCTGCACCGGCTGCAGATCGCGCATCTAGTGAGCGGACCAGCTTGAGATGTCTTACTGTACTCTCGCTGACCGTATGTCGCGACGCAGGATATATGCTTCGGGAACGTCAGATCTGCCTCTCAATACCACGCCGCAACCGACGCGCGACTCGTCGCGGGGAAGGTGTACCTCATCGACTTCGGGCAGTCTCGACAGCTCGCCCTCGGACCCGGCCGCCAGCCTCCGATCGTCCTGCCCTCCAGCCAGGTGAAGAAGCCCGCTGGGGTTACCACGTTCGATCCGTACTCGTTCGACGTGTACTGCACAGGCAGGCTCATGCAGCAGTGTTTGATGGTGAGCACCACTGCCCACGAGCGAGATCGCTGATGCATGACAGAACTGCACAGGACGTCGTCAAGGAAGAGAAAAATTACCCTTGGCTCCTTCGCCGATATGCGCAGTGGCTGGTCGGCGACGAGCGCGGGTGCACGTCCGTCTGCCGCTGTCGTCCGACTGCCCGCCGCGCGCGTCAGGTGCTGACCGTGCTCCGATGGATTGTCTACACCTGGGAGTTCCTCGACAGAACTCTCATCTCAGCGCGCCGTCTCCTCGTCCTCGTGCTCCCGGGGAAATAGTTGTCTCGTCGTGTACTCCAGGCTTCTCGAGTCTTCCCATGGGATCTCAGACCACCAGCACGCATGTAGTCGCCTCGCGGCCCGGGGACGCGGAGAAGATCGTGCTCATGCTCATCCACCTCCTCACATCGGGCGTGCGGTGCTGGACACGCAACAGCGTGGCGCGCACGGACTAGGGGATGACCACCTTGTGCGCAACACGAGCGTGGCGCGGATGCAGGACATAAAGCAGCCGTGCGCTCCTCAGCTGCCAGTGTTCGACAGTCTTAGCACTGCCGCAACCTCGACGAGCTTGTACTCTCTGACTAGGAGCATCGAATCAATTCAGCAAGTTTCGTGGGCGTAGGTACGAATCTAGCTGGGGGAACGCGAGGGACTTCGTATGGCCATCGCCAATATCGGAGGTGCATCCGGTCCTCGTCGTTATTTCGTCGGCGTGCCAGCACCCCTGGGCGTGTCACGGTCGTGCACTGACCGTACGTATCTTGTCAGATATCCGCGATCACTTGCACTATGGATTTTTTGCAGTACACAGCGTGCGCGGTCGCCGCCGCACCCAAGCCAGCCGCGCGGAAGGCCTCGGCCGAGCTCAGGGACGATCTCCGTGGTCTCGTAGAGTTGCCACCGAGCTTCACGGTCTCAGCGAGCGCAACAAAATGAACCTCGTCAAGCGCAGCTCGCCAGTCTCCCCGAGCACGAGCGAGATTGAAGCTGCGGCTGCGAGCGATCTGGCAAGCGTGCATGCGCCAGGCGCAGTGACGAGGACAAGAATGCCCAGGCCCGCACACGAGCGCGGGATGAGTCGAAGCTGATGAAAGCGGGGCCACTGTGTTCAAACGTCGCAGGCATGATGGTGATCCCGGCGACGGACAACCTGGTGCTGGCACGACTGGTCGGAATCGTCTCTACAACACAGGCGAGCCCGCTGGTGAAGATCCTCAACTTCCCTGCATTTCGCGGTGCTCGTCGCACTTACGCGGCGTGGAGGAGGCATGACTCCGACTTTCTACTTCTACTTGGAGGGCACCATGCATGTTGATGCGAGCTTCCCTCCTGCCGCACATGATAGTACAGTTGACGTTCGTCTTGAAAGTGGATGTGACAGTCCGAGTTGATAAAGCTTGCGGTAGTAGCTCGTTCGTGGGGCGCATATATACGACATGATTTATTTATACATGCCCTTGCCCTGCCTGCCTACCTTGAATATGGCCCCTGGACGTGAGTCCACAGTCGATAGCGCTTGCGACTGCGCGGCCAACGTGCACGTGCTTGAGGCGTCAAGGATTGAACGACGTTGAAGCCTTGACCGCTCACGCGCTCACGAGTCCCTTTCATCCTTGGACCTTGTTTCAATTCTGTCGTATTATGACTCTAGATGTCCCAGACTGGCTGAGAGACCACCCCGACCTACGGGCGAGGGGCATCATACTTCATTGAGCAATGGACCCAGTCCGTCCGTCCCACCTTGCCCATGGCGTCTTCTGTACTAATCGCCTTTCAGGACAAGAAACTCTTCTACACCCCACGGCCGTATCGTAGCCCCATCCCACAATACGTGATCAAAATTCTGGATCCCGCCACGGAGGAATGCACCATCAACGAGCGCTTGCAGGACAATCTGCCCTCTCCGAACCACAGCTTACCCTGCGAAATCATCCCCTCCGAGCCTCGGTTGCTCGTCATGCCGTTCGTGGGAGGCCTTAATTCAGTCAACTTTAGAAATCGACCGACGAGCTTCTTTCTGGACGTATACCATCAAATCCTCGAGGCACGTCTTCGCATTTCGTCAGTAGAATGAATGCACTTGTGCTAACGCTGGCTGTGGCGCAGGGCGTCGAGTATCTGCATCGGCTGCAGATCGCACATCTAGTGCGTAGACAACACGTTCATTTTTGGTTGGGCTGACCATATGTCCTGATACAGGATATATGTTTCCCGAACGTCGCATCTGCCTCAGAGTACCAAGCGTCGACGGACGCCCGACTCGTGGCGGGGAAGGTCTACATACCTCATCGACTTCGGCCAGTCTCGACAACTCGATTTCGGTCCCGGCCGCCAGCCTCCGATAGTCCTCCCTCCGAGCCAGCTGGATAAGCCTTTAGCCGTGACCACGTTTGATCCATACTCATTTGACGTCTACTGCACCGGCAAGGTCCTGCAGCGGATTCTGTTGGTACGTTCCGTGCACCGCTGCTCACCAGCCGGATCGTTAATGTCTAACGAAACTGCGCAGTACACAACCCTCCAAGAGCCAGAATTTCCTTGGATCCCTGTGCGGTTCGCGCGGTGGGTGGTGGGCGACGAGCGCGGGTGCACGTCCGTCTGCCGCTGTCGTCCGACTGCACGTCGGGCACGCCAAGTGCTGACTGTCTTGCGCTGGATGGTCTACATCTCGGAGTTCCTCGGTAGAGGATTTGTATTTGCGAGACGTATTCTCACCACCGCTCTCGGGAAATAGATAGCGCATTGTCTGCTGCACAGACGTTCGCGGACACCTACGCCGCCCTCGTCCGACGAGCTCGTGAAGCCTTGACTGGCATTCCCGACTATGGATCGCGGGCTGGGTACTTGCTTATTTGCAGTGGTGCGTGGTTCTATCAGTCGTTGACGCGATGGCAAGGTTTAGTTCTTGGTGTGGGTCCGCCGCCAGCATAGATCGCCGAGCGTAGCCTGCAGCCCGGGAGTGCGAGCGCGCCTTCAAGTTGTCAAGTCTAACATGCGTCCCTGATTCATACAAAATCACTGACAATGAATCATACGTGAGAAACGTACATGCAATAATCTCGCGCCTACTCCGATCTTATCATACAGGTTGCAAACACGGACTGGGTACCGCCGAGCACAAGGCGTTGGAACCTTACCTTCAGAACGCACAGTACCCCCGCGTGATGATGAAATCCGGAATATTCTGGTACGATCTCTGAGGAGCCCCCACAACGGTCGCTGCTAGTCTGCGACTAAAATGCCTCATTCTCCATCGACGAAACTCGACCGACGTCGTAAGACTCTCCGAAATCGACTGTGCAGCCGGTAGCACCGGGGTATACCGTGGAGGTTGTCCCAGACGTAGACGTCGGTGCATAGCGCGGCCGGCAACCAGGCAGCCGGGAGCCCTCGATAAGCTTGTCGGGGGCCACCGCGCACAATTTCGAGGTCCTTGCCGGTTTCAGGTTTAGTCTCGTCGGCGTTGATGACGAAGCAGCGAGGTCTACAGCTGAGCAGGTTGGAAAACGCGAGAGGTGGCAGGACGGGTTCACGCACCGAGGATCCCTCGCCCAATTCATTCAAGCCATTCGGACACACAGCAACTCCAACTCCGGAAACTACAGAGTCCGTGGTGGTCTGAACGATCCAAGAGTCGCCCTTGAGAAGGATTTCCTTGTCTTTCCCAATCGCTGTGAGTCGGAGAGGCGTACCGAGTCGGGCAATGCAACGGACAATCCTGGACGCCATAGTCGTGTCTGTTGCGCGCGTTGGGAAAGAATACAGCACCGGTGCTTCAAGCTGCGACGATAGTGACAAAGTTCGGGGAGTGGAGGCCCTGCATCATGGCTTGGCACGAAGTACTTAGCCGTGCTATACCAGCAAAAAGTGGTTCAGATTTAAGCGTGAATGGTGGCGTTAGCAAATCGACGGCTCATAGAGGATACACACGAGTTTCCTGCGTAGTTAGTCTGTCGGAGCATCGTCGTGGACGGTGGCGAGGGGTCGACGCTGCCCGTTCTCCCTCTGGGTGAAGTCGCCCAGGCGAATGCCTTATGTGGTCTTGTTTACCGGCCGGATTTCCGACGTCGCCGTCGGGGTGGCCGGGGGTCCACCTGAGGTCTGCCTATGGCCCTGGGCGTTCAACTTCAACTATTGTCCACTCCCCTCCGTCGACGATGTCTGAGTTGCCTGACTTTCTGAAGGTCCCAGAATCCCTCAAATCACATCCAGAGCTCGTCAAACGTGGCTTGGTCCTGAATCATCCCCTGAATATTGCATGTTTGTCCCAGACTGGTGTCATTAATTCGAACTGACCGAACTCGTCCAGGGCAGCGTCTACGCAACCAATGGATTATACCCGCCGCACTTTGTCATCAAAGTTCTCAATCCTGCTAATGAGGAGGAGGCGATTATTGATCGTCTACAACGCGATACGTCTCCGAGAAACCATCTCGTCCCGTGCGAGATCATCCGGTCCGATCGCTCTCTGCTCGTCATGCCTTACATGCAGATGGTAGACTCGCCCATATTTCGACATTCGAGTCGCTTGATGCGGTCATGCACGCTGCTCAATATATTCCATCAGATTGCAGAGGTACGTACCGTCCCCATGTCTTACTTCCGCGCCTGTCCTCATAAAGCTGACAGGGAGTCGATCACTTACACCGTCTTCGAATCGCCCACATCGTACGCTCCATCTCTTGCTTTGAGAGTTTTTCTAACTACCTATGATAAACAACACAGGATATCTGCTTTGGCAACGTGATGACAGCCATAGATAGGACTGAGAGGGATCATCCTCGAGCGAAGGCGGGAAGGGTCTACATCATCGACTTCGACAGGTCACGGCAGCTGGAGCTCGGTCCTGGCCGCCAGCCCGCCATCGAGCTGCCATCGACCCAATGCGAGCCTCCGCTCCAAATGAAGTCTTTCGATCCTTACGCGTGGGACGTGTACTGCATGGGAAAGCTGTTCGAGTGGTTGACGGAGGTCCGCCTCTACTCTCTTTCGTTTTCGCCAGCCAGCCGTGAAAGCCAATCCTGATCGGCGTACCTTTCACAGGATGCATTCCAGCTACTGTCAGGCCCGCCGTGGTTCCTGAAGAAGCTGTGCCAGTGGGTAGTCGGGAACGAACGTGGATGCTGTGGCGTTTGCCACTGCCGTCCCACGGTTCGGCGGGTCGCTTTGGTATTCTCGATACTGAGATTGGCGGCGAGGGCCTTGGAAGTCCTTGCAAAGGGTGTTGCTGCTACTGAGCTGTTTTATTCGCTCCGGCGCCGTCTTCCTCGTTTTTGTTGATTCAGACGTTGCATCTGTCGCAGGTGGCAATGCTCGACTCGCCAATACCTTCCGAGATGTTGTGGCTTGCACGGCGTATGTAAGTAATACGACTCGATTATCTCCGACACTCTCGAAACCAGACGCAGGCCTTACGCGGCGTTCGGCGGCGGGAAGTTGTGTTGTTGGCAGTAGCTGTTGTTATGAGGGGTCCCGAGGCCCGATGTCTCTCACAATGCTTGGCATAACGATGTGACTATTTATTTAAGCATGCCGCATGGGTCCTCGTGAGTATGGTCCCCGGGACATGAGCATCGTTCACCACTGGCAGGCCTATGTAGTTGGGGCCAACAGCCAACCAACAGTGCGTGGGTGGCGGGCCGGCGGGACGCGTTTATTTGCGTGTATTTGCTTCGGGCGCCAAGAGTCGAACAATCGCGTTGTTGACCGTGAAAGCTTGACCGCTCATTCTCGCCGACAGTTCACTCGTAACAATGCCCTCGTCTCTCGATGTTCCAGACTGGTTGAAAAACCACCCAGAACTACTGGCTAGGGATATCAAACTCCACATGGCCATTAAGCCTGTACGTACATGCGACTCGCCTCGATCTCCCTCGCGCCCTCTGCTAATCGCACTGCAGTACGGGAGCCTCTACTACACGCCACGACCGCTTGGAAGTTACATCCCACAATATGTGGTCAAAGTCCTCGATTCAGATACAGAGGAATGCTCGATCAACGAGCGCTTGCAGCATAGCCTGTCCTCTCCGAATCACAGTTTGCCCTGCGAGATCATCCCCTCTGAGCCGCGCTTGCTCGTCATGCCATTCGTGGGAAGTTTAGCTTTCCTTGAGTTCAAAAATCGACCCACTAGTTTCATCCTGGATGCCTATCATCAAATCATCGAAGTGCGCCTCCGGCTTTCATCGATCAAAAGCACAGACACTAACGCGTCGCCGGGGCATGCAGGGCGTCGAGTATCTGCATCGACTGCAGATCGCACATCTAGTGAGCAGATTATCTGGTCATGTCTGAGCCTGCTGACCGCGCATTTTCCGACGCAGGACATCTGCTTTGACAACGTCGCATCCGCCTCGGACTACGATGCCGCAACCGACGCGCGACTAGTCGAGGGCAAGGTGTATCTCATCGACTTCGGCCAGTCTCGACAGCTCGCCCTCGGGCCCGGCTGCCAAGCCCCGATCGTCCTGCCCTCGAGCCAGGAGGAGAAGCCTGCCGGCGTTACCGCGCTCGATCCGTACTCGTTCGACGTGTACTGCACGGGCAAGCTCATGGAGATGATTTTGAAGGTGTGTGCCGTGCCCGACTGCCTACGAGCGGGACCGCTGACCGCCGACGCAACTGCACAGTTCACAGCGTTGAAGGAGCCTGACTTTCCTTGGGTCGCTCGCCGATACGCACAGTGGCTGGTGGGCGACGAGCGTGGGTGCACGTCTGCGTGTCGCTGTCGTCCGACTGCCCGTCGAGCGCGCCAAGTGTTGACCGTGCTCCGATGGTTCGTCTATACCTGGGAGTTCCTGGACAGGCTATTCATCTCAGCGCAACGTTTCCTCATCCTCCCGCTTCCAGGGAAGTAGTTATCCCATAGTGTACTTCAAGCTTTTAGGGTCTTTCCCAAGGATCTCGAGCCCACTGGCGCACTTGCAGTCCCCTCACGGGGCGACCGAGCTCAGCTCAGTCACTTCGTCACGCCAGGCGTGCGGTACTGAACACGCAGCGGCTTGGCGCGCATGAACAAGGGACTCGAAAGACATCGCCTCAAGAGCTGGGTCCGGAAACAGGACATGTGTCGTGAGCTCCCTCCAATATTCCCACATCCCCGACGATTTTGCACGCACTAACTAGGATTATTGTTTCACAGCACGTTCCATGGGATTGGCGACGAATCTCGGCTTGGGGAACTTCGCGAGGGAGCACGACGTCGTGGATTGCAACGCGCGGAGATCGCAGTCACTGCAAGGCATCCGTGCGAAGGGCTTCGAGTCAAGCTCCCTCCAGGATGATCTCCATGGCCTCGCGGAATCGCGACTTGAACCTCAACAACCGCAACCGCCGCCCGCTGCTGTCCCTGAGCACGAGCAAGAATGAGGCTGCGGTGGGTGATCGACTTGGCCAGCATGCACGGTGACGAGGGCACATGCCCGCGCGGGAGAGCCAGCCCAGATGAGGGTGATGCAGGCGGTACCACTGGGTTAAATAAGTCGCAGGCTAGATGATGGTCTGGGCGACATACAATGCCGTTCTGGGGCCGTTGGACGGCTATTCGGCCATTCCGAAGATGCTCAATCTCCCTGGGCTTCGCGGTGCTCGTCGCACTTGGTAGGCGGCGTGGCGGAGCCGTGGATCCAACATCTTACTTCCCAAACGGGGATATTTTTTGTTGATTATAATTTCACTGTAGCACTTGTCTGACGTTGAAACCAGAGGCGACTCTGTGGGTGTGCCACTGGCAGTGGCCCCGCACGGCGGGTTGATTGAGTTTCTAGTAGTGGTATTGGCTTTTTTGCGAGGCGTCTTGGGGCTCCTTGCCCCACAGCACATTGCACAACTATGATTTAAAAAATTACTTGTACGTGCCCCCATCCTGCGTGTTTGCCTCAAGGGTGATTCCTGGACGTGAGTCGCCCAGCTGCAGGGCTAAGAGCGCTTGCGAGCGCACCAACAATGTGTATTTGCACATATTTGCGTTAGGCGTCAAGAATCGAACGTTGAACGACGTTGATCGTCACGTGGGGACTGTAGTTGACCGCTCACTAGTCGCTCTTATCCTCGTATCTCGCTCCATTTCTCTCCAGATTATGTCTCTCGATGTACCGGAATGGCTGAAAGACCACCCCGACTTACACGCAAGGGACATCGTACTTCACCGAGCATTAGACCCAGTCCGTCATTCCACCTCGTTCCGCGCGTTGTCCTCCCCACTGATCTCCCTCAAGTACAAGAGTATCTATTACACGCACCGGGATTACGATAGCCCCATGCCACAATACGTGGTCAAAGTCCTCGACCCCGCTAAAGAAGAATGCGAGATCAACGAGCGCTTGCAGGTCAACCTGCCCTCTCCGAACCACGGTTTACCCTGCGAGATCATCCGCTCCGACCCTCGCCTGCTCGTCATGCCGCTCGTAGGAGGCCTTAATTCTATCATATACATGAATCGACCAACTAGCTTCATTCTGGACGTCTATCATCAAATCATCGAGGTGCGTCTCCGGCTTTTGTTCGTTAAATGCACTCACGCTGATGCTGAATGGGGTGCAGGGCATCGAGTATCTGCATCGGCTGCAGATCGTACATCTAGTGAGTATATCATACGGTCATGCTTGAGCGCGCTGATCGTATTTCTGGTACAGGATATATGCTTCGAGAACATCGCGTCTGCCTCAGAATACCAAGCGTCGACTGACGCGCGACTCGTGGCGGGGAAGGTGTACTTCATCGACTTCGGCCAGTCTCTACAACTCGCTCTCGGACCCGGCTTCCAGCCTCCAATCGTCCTCCCCGCAAGCCAGGAGGAGAAACCTTTAGAACTGACCACGTTCGATCCGTACTCCTTCGACGTCTACTGTGTCGGGAAGGTCATGCAGAGCATGCTCTTGGTAGGCACTTTCACCGTGCGCAACTACTCGTGAACAGGTTCACTAAGGCCTGACGAAACGGCACAGTACACAGCGCTTCCAGAGTCGGAGTTTCCTTGGATCCCTGTCCGGTATGCGCGGTGGGTGGTGGGCGAAGAGCGCGGGTGCACGTCCGTCTGCCGCTGTCGTCCGACTGCCCGCCGCGCGCGTCAAGTCCTGACTGTCTTGCGCTGGTTTGTCTATGCCTGGGAGTTCCTCGGTGCAGGATTCGCGTTTGTGAGGCGTGTTCTCACAACGGCACTCCAGGGAAATAGATAGCGCATTGTGCGCTGCACAGGCGTTCCGGAGACCTGCGAAGCCCTCGTCTGCCCTGATGGAACCTTTGCCGACACTATCAACATGGGTGCGGGATGAGTATAAGCTTACAGAGGTGGCTTTATCGGCTGTTGAAGCAATCGCAAGCTTAGCTCTCGGTGTGATGTCCGCCGTCAGCATATGTCTCAGACAGTTGCTCGCGGCCCGGGAGTGCGAGCGCGCCTTGTCAAGTCCAAAGTCCCTGATTCACACTTGAACGTTTGAACAACGTAGATGCAACAACCTCACGTCCACTCAAATGTTATCGTACATGTTGCAATGCACGGATTGGGTACCGCCGAGCACAAGGAGAGTTTGGTCAGATCTCCAAGGAGACCCGCAACGGTCTGCGACTGACATACTTCATTCTAGGTTGACGTCGACTGCAAGCCCTTGGCGTACCTCAAGATCTACGGCGGCTTTGTCAGTGAGTCTTTTTACTTGTCCCTCCCGCTGTAGTCACTCATACTTTCCCACTCATACCGTTCGCTGCATCTGTCGGACCGTATTCGTGAGCGATCATTCATCGGCACTACCTCAGTACACTAAGGCTCGATGCAGTTGATGTATGATGTGGCTCATTTGTCTGTTGTGATTTCTGCGGCATTGATTGAGACCTGGTGAGCATTTATTTGAGTCTGCGATATAAAGTTTATAACTCGCCGTCATCAACTTGGCGGCTTAGCACGCAATTCACTCCCTCAGTCATTTCCGACGACTATGGTTCAAGATCATAACCTTCTAAAAGATAGAAGCCTTCTACCACTAGGCTCGTGGCGGTGGCGTAGAAGGAGCACGGTACTTTGTGCGAATTGTCCAGTCCAGGGTGCACGAACATGGTATCCCGAGCACCAGGTGGGTCCTAGAGGGCCAATTCACCTGCCATTCCCTGATTCATTGACAGTGCGAGATGTCACGGAGTATGTGCCCCCCGTTGCCCTGTTACAGGCCGGCGAAACCTTACTTTTTGGGACCCAAAGTTTGAGTTCGACAGGACCTTACTACGAACATGCATTTAAGCGAGGCTGAAGAGTAGTCATCAGGCTCCGCTGGTCAGTACCGGTCAGTCCTGCTCCCGCTCGTCCTAGTATACCCCACCGAAACATTCGCGACCTTCGCTAGTAACAATCGCGATGGATTCTAACGGCGGCCAGGAGACGCCTCTGCTATCTCTTCTCTCTGTGCTGACCACATCCATTCATACTATCGAGGACGAGCTCAGGATTGCGGGCATGCCGACCTTCACGCTGGACCCGAAGTGGCACCCCCTCGACTCGCTCGACAGCGTCCCCCCTCCGAGGCTGCACGAAGCCCGGAGGGTCGCCATGGCTGCGTCCAACATGATCAAGGCGCTCGTTCAGGACGTCGGGACCGCGATGATGGTGAGCAGCATGCGTTTCGTTTGGCATGCATGCTGGATCCAGAATCCGGAATCCGGACTGAACCTGACGAGAGACGTAGGACATGTCCCTCAAGGTGCTGGACCAGACGGCGTACATGCTCACCGCCCACATCGACCTGTTGGGCGTCTTCAAGACGGACGACGAGAAGGCCGACGGGCTGCACGTCGACGAGATGGCCGCACGCCTTCCGCAGGGCATGAAAGTCGATCCCCAGAAGCTCGGCCGCTCCCTGCGCCTGCTGGGCACCGAACACTGGTACGTGACGCCCTGCTCCAGACGTTGCCGTTATCTCGTTCCGTAACCCCACCACCTGTTCGCAGGTGGACCGAGAAAGCCGCAGACGTGTTCGCGCCGCTCCGCTGGGCGCTCCTCAACGCCCCCAATACCCCTTCGCACGCTTGGGCGGACGCGCCATGCGCCGGTGCGCTCGTCGCGAGCACGGCGTTCATCGCGCAGATGACGGATCCCACTCAATTCCTGCTGGACGACGTCGAGGCGGCGCCTCTCGTCCGGGGCCTCCATTCGACGGGCAGCGCCGGTGCCCATGTCAAGGACTTCTGGGACTGGCTCGCACAGGACGCAGGCCGGCTCGGTCGGTTCGCGCGGAGCATGGAAGGACATGGTCGGTACCTACTACGGTCCCCCGGGCGCCCCGAATACCCACATGCTCAAACTTCCGTTCTACCGTCTTTAGGGTACATCAACCTCGCGTCCCTCAAAGCCCACTACCCATGGGAGTCTCTGCCGCCTGGCACGACCTTCGTCGACGTCGGCGCGGGCCAGGGCACCGTCTCGCTGCACGTCATGCGGATGCTGTACGACGCGAACCCGACTCTCAGGGCCGTCCTGCAGGACGGCGCGCAGCACCTCCGGGAGGGCGAGAAGTACTGGGCGCGGCACCTCCCGCGCGCAATCCAGGACAGACGGGTCGAGTTCGAGCCCCACGACTTTTTCCGGGACAACCCACGCACAGGGCCGAACACGGTCTACTGGTTCCGGTTCGTCATGCACGACTGGACGGATAGGCATGGTTTCCACGTGGGCGTCTTGTCCTGCAGTGCGCGAACATTGACCCCGATGTGCAGGTATTGCGTCAAGATACTGCGCTCCGTGCGACAAGTGTGCCACCCCACGTCGCGGGGTGCGTTAAGACATTGATGGTCCGAGTGTGTGTCTGATGGCAATATGTGCAGTCCTTATTTGCGATTGCGTTGTTCCCGAGGCGCCCCCAGCAGGGTTGGCGACGAAGGAAGTCGAAGTTTCATTTGAAGACACTCTCAAATCGATTGATAATGACGCGGTGAGTCGAGCCTCTGTATATGAGAACATCTTGTCCATGGACTACGATTACCTCAGCCATATGCACCGATCAAAGCACCGAACCCCATCCCCGCGGACTTCGGGTTCGCCACGAAGGCTACCTATCGCACTGACATGGTATGTGGCAGTAGACGACGTTCATGGTCTCCCACTCCCTATTGAACGTCCCTTCCCGTCTCTTCAGCTTATGTACAACTTGCTGAACTCCCTGGAGCGCACGAGGAGGAATTTCGAGAAGATAATCGGAGAAGCGGGGTTCAAGATCTCTCGCATATACCCTGCCCGTGGCGCGTCCAGCAGTGAGCTTTTCGATAGTCGCCAGTGAGAGACCGTTTACTCATTCGGCCGATGTGTGGCCCATCTAGTCATAGAGGCAATCCCGGTCTAACTAGTCTCCGTCACGACCATTTGTACTCGGTCCTTCATCATTCCCTTGAACAGCGAGACGCCCCGGAGTCGACGGGGCTTTGATCAATATCAATGTGCTATGAACACACAAACTGGCCAGAAGAACGGGGACGGAACCGTTGGTCGCAGATGAGGCACAGTAGACTAGTTTTCGTAATAGGTACGATCTGCAGCATCACCGTCTCCAGAACCTTGCGAACCTTCGGCGACGCTATCAGTTGTGGGTTTGGTGACCGTGGAACCCCTGTTGGGAAGTCCTGTCCGAGATCTGCGATCACGCAGGTTCAGCGACTTTACGAAAGGAAATAATTATCAACGGAAAGATACGGGTAGTCGGAGCCCTCTGCAGACTCTGGACATGCACGAACGGCATGTGAACCGAAGACACGAGAAGTTTCAGGAGCTGTCCACGCACATAAAATAAAATACAGCACATTCGATACGTTATCTTCATCGACCATCCCTCTCACCAGACGCATGCTCGTCCGGTCGCCCGCCCTCTTCCGCATCCTCACCCTCATCGTCGTCCCCGTCCCCGTCCTCGGTCCTACGCTGCACCCGCATTCCCCATCTCGACCCACAGCCCGTTCTGCCGTGCGCAAAAAAGTCACATTAGCACTTTGCCTCCCACCACAACGGATAGGCATGAATGGAACCGGGACCGCAATTGAACGCACCTTTGCATACGTCGTAAGGTGGCTCCGCATCCACACACGCTCGTGCCCGTCGACCGCGTACGGGCTGCGCTCGACGCCGGGCGGGGGCACGGCCGCGGGGTGCGCGTCCTGGCGGAGCGTGATCGAGGAGAAGCGCTGCAGGAGCCGCACGAGCATGAACGAGATCTCGTTGTACGCGAACTGTATGCGCGTGGCGCGTCAGCGGGGAGTCGAGGAACGGGATATGGGAAAAGAGAGTGAGACGTGGGATGCGAGAAGTAGAACGTGGGACGTGGGATACTGCATGAGGGATGTATGATGTGGGGAGGGAGACGGGGGCGGGGACGGTGACGCTATGACGCACCTGTTGGCCGAGACAGATGCGCGGGCCGGCGTTGAAGGGGAGGAAGATGAACGGGTTCGGGACGAGGTACTTCTGCACGCGCGCGTCGATGAACCGCTCCGGGTCGAACGACAGTGCTGCGCCATGTGTCATACGTCGTCAGTAATCGGTGCTGGGAAGGAACTTGAGGGAGGAAGACGAAACGCCACGTACCATCAGGGCCCCAGAGGTCCTTGCGGCGATGCATAAGGAGGACCGAGTAGAGGCAGCGCGTACGCGGCGGGATGTAGTAGTCGGGCTGGCCGGGCTCGTCGCGCTTCCATGTCATGGCCTTGATCGAGCACCGCGAGTTAATTGGCCTGTCCGCAAACTGCGTCAGATACAGAGCTCTGCGCAAAAAAATACCAAGACCAAGGAAAAGAGGACGCACACGGGGGGATAGAGGCGCAGCACCTCGTTGATGAACGCGCGCATGTACTTCATCTCGCGGATGTCCTCGTACGTCGGGCGCCGCGCGGGGCCGACGACGTCCAGCACTTCCTTCCGCAGCCGCGCGAGCACCGCGGGGTGCTCTGCGAGCGCAAACACTGAGAAGGTCAGTGTGCACGCCGTCGTGTCGCGCCCCGCGAGTAGGATGTTCAGTGTTTCGTCCTTCAGCATCTTCCCGTCTGTCGCCCTCTCCGTCAGCATCTTGCCCTTCCCCTCGCTCTCTCCCCAATAGAACTTGGAGGACACACCATCGGTGAACTTGACCAAGTGCTCGAGGAGCGTCTCGTCGTCCCTTACGTCCTTCTCGATGTCCTCCCCCGCGCGCTGCCGCTCCGCCTTGCGCCTGAGCGCCTCCCCGACGATCGGGTCGATGAACTTGTGCACCTCGCTCAGGTGCCGCTCCACCCTGTCCCCCCAGAACTCGAAGAGCGGGTACGACTGCAGGAACCGCCCACGCATCGCCGTCGCCTCGAGCCCGTTCTGGAATGAGCGCACGAACCGGTCCGCCGGATGCACGTGGGCCGTCGTCTCCCCTTCGATATTGGCTTTGGTGTTGGTGTTGGTGTTGGTATTCGCAGAGGCAGACGTGGAGGGGTAGGGCGTGGGGGCATCGAGCGAGCGCACGTCCTTGCCAAAGAGGAACTCGGTCGCCGAGTCCATCGTGAAGCGTGAGACGATGTCCTGCCAGTCGACGGGGACGCCCTCCTTGAGGCGCGCGGCGACCTTGTCGAGCGCATGCTCCGCGTGCCTGGTCAACGCGTGGACATGCACACAGTTCGCGATGTGTTCTGTGGAGGAGAAAGAGAGACCTACCGGTCAAAGATGTCGAAGTGTGTGATCCTATCTTTGCTGAAGAAGGGCCGGGTCATCGTCCGATGGAACCTGGTCCGCAAATTCATGCGTCAGTCGTAGCCCTCGGGTCTTGGACCCCTCAGTGCGAGCTCGCGCGGTGCTTACTTCCACATGTCGCCTTCGATTCGCGTGCGTCCGTTGGGGTCGAGTCAGCCCAGCGCTCTCCAGCTCATCTCGTGAATACCGACAGACAAGCAAGACGCACCGTCCGAGTTGAACACGCCCGACCCAAGCAGTGTGTGCAGCTGTTCGCTCAGCAATGGGCCTGCGGAGAGCGGGCGCGCGCACCATGGTAAGTCAGTCCATCATTTGGATTCGGGATTGCTCACCTTTTTCATAGCTGTTGAAGTCCGTCGCGAGGATTGTCTACGCGCGATGGTCACTCTCCGAGCCCCAAAAACCTGCATGCCATCCTCGCCCTCGTAGTTGGAAGTTGCGACGCACCTTTATGTACTCGGGTTCGCACGTGAATATCTGTATCATGCGCGGATCGTCAGTTTCATGTTTCACCGGTACCTTCGAGTCTAGTGCTGCCGCAGCGTCGGTCTAAGTAAGTACTCTGAACTCGTCACTGCAGGATTCTCTGGGGTGATTTGGAGTTCCTCCGGAGTGAGCGTTCAGGGCCTCAGCTATGAACAACCTGCTATAGAGGGCAAGCGACCTTTAGGCGGATCACGCCGCGACTTGAGCGATGATGATTCGAGCAGGCTCTGCGAGCTCGCGCGCGACCGCTCCGCGCCATAGCTCTCCGTGCGCGACCATGATGTGCGTGTTTCGCCGCATTTGGGGACCCGTTTGGGCGAGCGCTGCAGTCGCGCGCCCCCTTACCAACCAAGCCCTTTCAATGCCAGTTTGATTGGGGCTCAGGACTCAGCGGCATGGCTTTAACACCCATTCGTCTGGCGCGCGGAGGGTAGCGCGATGGATGTTGGTGCCATGGGTAGTGGTACACAGACGCTGGCCACTCCAGAGCATCGATGAGAGTCGATAGCCGACACTGCAGAGACCACAGGAGAACACCGGCTCCGCTCCGCGGCAACACTACTTCGACTCTTCGAGCTTGGAGCGACGATCGCGCGCCCTCCCACGAGAGGCGACCAGGCATGAGACCGGCGGCATGATCTCATGCGCAGCAGCAGCAAGAGTACCAGCGATAGTAAGTGGTACGCACCCTGTCCTCGAACATGACCCTAAAGTTAAACGTGTTGCCGTACTTCTCCGTGTTGCTGAACAGGTTCGTGGCTAGAAATGACGACGGCGTTTCCTCTTCAGCTTCCATCCCGCACCGTACCACGCATGCCCTGTCCGGCGCAACACCATTCCCGTGCGCACCCCTCTCCTTCCGCAGTACACACGGACGCTCCAACCTCCCACCAACACGAACGGCAGGACGGCTTGAGAGGGCGACTCACCGAAATACAGCGATTTATCATTCTCGAACATGTTTATGAGGATATCGATGCTCCCCGGCAGCTTATGCTCGACCTCCCGCGGCATGACGGCGCCGCGCGAGGCCGCGTCCCACCTGTTGGACCACGCGCGCCATTGGACAAGGAAGATGAAAGCGAAGGGCCACGAGAGCGCGAGGGCGAGGATCCGAACGTAGAGGGGCAGAGGAGCGGAGAGGTGGAGGGAGAGGGAGAGGAGGTGGAGGAGGGCGAGGGCGACAAGCGGGGGAAGGGTGAGGTGGGGGATCTGGTGGAGGAGGTAGCGCGGGCCCGGGGGAAGACTGATCATCATTGTGGCCGGTGGGAAGAAGCTATCGGGCTCAGGGCTCAGGGGTTGTGGGTGCTTGATCGCCGAGAGTGTTGAGCCGGACCAGAGATGAGGCTTATGTGGTTGTGAGGAGGGGGCAGAGAGGAGGAGACGGGAGGCGGGGCATGGACGGGAGGAGGACGGAGGGAGGACGGCGGATGCAGGGCCAGTTATCAATGAGATGGACCGAGGATGCATGCGGGAACCATCGGGAACATCCTGAGCCGATCTTGGGCTTGAGCGCAGGGGGCCTGTGATTCTTCCGTGGAAGTCTGCTTGTGCAGCGACTCCTGTCTGTCGCCACCGTCATCGACTGCCCGATACAGCAAACCGACCACTCCGAGCCTCCGCCCGTTCTCCCCAGCAGTCCCGCCGGGTCCCCGCCGGACAGTCTCGTCCATGACTTGGCGGACGCTGACAGCGAAAATAACGATGAGCCGTCCCCAATCGCAACCATCGATGACACCCGTGCACGTTCCGCACGGTCTGCTGTCGGCCGATTCGTGCAAGAGGAAATTCCAAAGCCGTTGTAAAGCTGGGAGGACTGAGGCCATGCGGAGCCCATCACCTCAGGTTAGGGAGGAAACCAAGCACTCTCGATCGTCTGCAACAAAGTTCAAAGTATTTTCGCTGACAGATAGATCTGCAAATCAAGAGGCTGTGCATCTATGCAAGCTTCGCGCAAACGCACACACCGCGCATCACGATGGTGTCGACGAGCTCAAGGTTGGCTCAACGCTTCACTTCTCGGTCCTCATAGTGCTGCAAGAATAACAACGTCACCTACAACTTTAGCTCGCGTCATGCAGTGGTGAGTTGGAACCCCGAGCTTAACGCAGCGCAGTTTGCAATAACCACAATTCGCGGAAACATGTATACAGGGCCGTGCACCTGAAGGCATTCGGGTTAGACAGCCTGGGCACCGTAAGTCGCAGAGTCTCCTGCATCTCAGGCTCGCGTTTAGCCAAGTTTTCCAGTCTTCTCGTGTCCCGTTTCAAGTTTCCGGGTCCTCGCGCCTTGCGTTTTCCGGTCTTCCATTTTCCAACGCTCACCCACCTTCCGACTTCCAGTCTTGTGGCCTTCCGCGACCCGCCTCGCCTCCTCCGAGGCATTCGGAGTGGGACTTTCCGGCGTCCACGACATCCTGTCAACGGTCTGAATCAGCTAACGAGTCCGGATCCGGGCCCACCATCGAGTGCGCATTCTGTCCCAGCGCCCGCACTCTATATCCCGAAAACGAAGGAAACAGTACGAAACCAAAACCAAAACCAAAACGCCGTGTGCGTAGTGCCAGCGCACCCGGGACCCCGGCGAAATGTGCGTCATCCTACTATCCAATTGCGGGCGGACGCAACGGCACCTGCGTGGAGAACGTCCCACCATCGCTACTGTAAGTACACGCACTTCGAAGTTCGTTCGCGACCACCTGGACCTGCCAGTGCACCCACCCACGGGAGTCATCAGCATCAGTATCAGCACTGGTGAATCGTGAGTCGTGAGGACCCGAACGACTGTACTCATGAGGCTGGCTACCGCACTCACCGGCGTGCAGACTACAGGCCGCCGAGCTCCAACGCCGCCGCCGCCGTCCTCCCCTCGACGCGTGCCCGTACACCGTCACGGTGACCACACATGTCCCGCTTGAGCTCGGAGCAGCGAGCTCCTCTCCTTGGGCCTATGCCTTGCCCGCGGGATGTCACGAATGGAATAGCCCCCAAGTCCAACTCCAACGTCCCGTCCAGAATCCGGATCCTGAGCCAGTCGCAGCGCTGCCGCCCTCGTGATGGTGGTGCTAGCGATCCATCTGCTCCGAGGTAGACGTTAACGGCGTGCTCATGGTTGGGGGGATGCAGAGCCTGAACATGAAGGCGTGGAAGTGGAATAGAGACTTACTACGCATAGTGGGCAAAAAGCGCAGGGAGACCCGGGAGCCGAGCCGAGCCTTGGGAAGTCGGGACTCGGGAGTGCCGGGGCGCCGTGGCAAGCTACCCAGCTCTATGGCCTAATGCTCGCGCCGTCTATTTGGAGCCCTGATGTCGAGAACCTAGTCGAGCGCACTTGGCAGACGTGTTTCTGAAAAGCAAGTGTTGGCGATGATACTTGGTCCTACATACATACAACACATCCGGATGTCAGTCGCTTCTTCGCCGGCGTGTCGGGCATTTCACTCCTCCTATCCCAAATCCCTTCGACCTCGTTGGCTCCGCCTTTAGTCGAAGTGCACTCCTCCGTCGACGAGGTACTGCAGAACACGTATAAGCGTCAGATCGCACTTATAGCGGCGACGGGAATGTCACAACACTTACCGACTGCCCTACAAACGAAGAAGACAGATCAATTAGCACGCGAAACCCGACCCTCCAGATGCGGTATCTCCGGAAAACTCACCAGTGATGAATGACGCATCGTCCGAGACGAGGAACGACACCAAGTTTGCGACGTCCTCGGGCTGCCCGATGCGTCCGAGTGTGCACCGGTTCTACACGGGTGGATGTACGTATAAGTGTAAACGCATCATCGCCCCAAGGCTTGCCAGGAATCATGGGGAACGCTGGCTCACCGAGTCCTTGAATCCTCCCCGCGGCCGTCCGTTCGTGACGAAGTGGTACTCATCCAGCCCGTCAACTATTACAGTCATCAGCATCGTGCAGACACTGTGGACAAGGCTCGGCTCGCTCACGGAGAGGCGTATCGATCGCGCCGGGGGCGTACGCGTTCACGGTGATCCCGTGCTTGCCGTAGTCCAGCGCCGCGCACTGCGTCATGCCCCGCACCGCGAACTTCGTCGCGCAGTACACGCCGTGCTGCGGGTAACCTGTGGAGTCGTGTCGAAAAAGCAATGTGTAAATGGGACGAGGGGCAAGGGTACGACCGAGAGAGACGGACCCTTCTTGCTCGCGATGGACGCGGCGCCGACGATGCGCCCGCCGGTGCCCTGCTCGATGAGCTGGATGGCCGCGTACTTGTACGAGAAGAAGACGCCCTTGATGTTGATGTTGATCAGCCTGTCGAGCTCCTCCGTCGGCGCTGGGCATGCGAACGGATGTGCTCAGCTCGAGTACATAGTGTCGCGCAAGTGCGCTTGGCGTGCTTACTTTCGTGGAGGATGCGGTTGATGGCCACGCCCGCGTTCGCGATCATCTATCAATCGATCGTGAACATCAGCATTACCCAGATGGCAACACGAACGAGGACGACATCGATGTTAGCATACCGCATACAGCCCGCCGAGCTCCCGCACGACGGTCTCGACGAGCGCCTTGACGTCTTCTTCCTGTGATACGTCCCCATACACGGTGACAACGCACGTCCCGTGTTCCTTCTTGACGGTCTCAGCAAGGTCCTCTAGCCTGTCCTTCGCCCGAGGCAGGTCGAACAGCCCCAAGTCGAACCCGTCCTTCGCGAGTCGCTGGGCGATGCCTCTGCCGATGCCCTCGGCTGCCCCGGTGATGATGGCCACTCTTTTCGCGGTAGACGTCTGCGTGCTCATCCCGGTGGTCACTGGTTGGGTGAAGCCCAAAGAGAGTGCGACGGGAGCAGTGGGTGAGAGGATGGCACTTGCACGAAGCCCGACCCTGCCGTACTTATAGGTCCTGGCCGGACGGTCCTAGCAGAGTTTGGGTGATTTTTGCCATCGCGGTGCATCGTGCACCCTGATTGCCCAGAGATGGTAATTTGATGCGGGAATTCCTCATCGCAGTGGAATCCGAGCGAATATTTACTGCTAAAGATGGAATCCAGATGCATCCAGATGGTTTTCGCATCCGGATGGTCGTAGGAAATTTCCGACATGGGCTTGGGAATAGGAAGCCCGGACGGTGGTTTTTGAACGGTTAGGGACATAGCATGTGCTGATACCGCAGTAGATGAGAGAGTTGAGCAGAAGGTTGGGATGTAAATTCGAACTTCGGAGGTGGGGACAAGCCCGAGTCGTGAACGATGTCCGACAGTCCGACGAGCAGTGCTTCCATCTTGAGACGCCGGCGGGTGAGAACACTATCACGCTGACATATTACATACTTAACGTCTTCCATAAGCATTAATGGGGTAGTGGTAACCTGGGTCGTTGCCATCGACCCGCCGGGGGTTCGATTCCCCCTTAATGCATATAACGTCTAGTAAGGTTTTTTGTTTCTCAGCTGAAGGATGCTCAGATTGAGCCTCTTGCATTGGTCCCGCATGAAAACCTCCCTCAGCTTACTGCCAGAAAGGATGAGCAATCGAACGTAACTTGATCACAGCTGAGCTGAACATAAAACTACATAGTTACAGTTACAGTGACTTAGTTTCTAATTTTCAAGTCAGCGCAATTATGTACGTCCTCCGAGTTCTACATCGCCTGGAATGCCTACACCGAGCCCTTCGTAATCATCCTCGACAGGTTGTACGCAGCCGAGATGAGCGTGACGTGCCTGCCCCCCGCGAAGGAATACACACGCAATGTCAGCGAAGTTTCAGGCAAGGCAAAGGCAAAGGCAAAATCCAAGACCAAGGCCGACGTACGTGAACCCTTGGACGGCGTTTCCGAGCGCCTCGCCCGCGTCCGAGATCTCCTCGGTGCACAGCCCGAGGTGGTTGCTGTACTGCAGGAAGTCCTGTGGAGTTTGGATTCGCCCAGTCAGCGCTCGCTCCTGCACTGTGCACGCCCCAGAGCATGCGCGCTCACCTCGAACATCGCGACCGCCTTGTTGAGCATCGCCCTGTCGTACCCACCTGCGCGCGCGAGCGCCTCGATGCACCTATGAGAGTCTCGGTCAGCAAAAAACGCAAGACGTCCGATCGCTCGACGGGCCCAGGGCCCGGGGGCAGGGAAGCCATACCAGAGCGTGCACAGACAGAACGTGCCCTCGTCGCCGCCGACGCCGTCGTCCGTCTTCGACACGTCGTACCGGTACACCAGGCCCTACGATCTAATGATGAGAAGGTCGCCGCCAACCGCGACGAGTCACAAGTGAGGGGAGGGGGGGGGCGTACGTTCGACGTCAGACCGCCGCGCTCGGGCGACTGCAAGATGGCCTTGAGCGTGTTCAGGAACCGCGGGTCCGCCTGCCCCACCGACAGCCGAGAGTACATATGCACATCAGCGAGCCAATCTGACAGTACAGTGAGTGGAGGAGGAGGAGAGGAAGCACGCACGGGGGTGGAGAAGAAGACGAGGGGCATGATGAGGAGGGACGAGTCGAGGATGTCGAGGTCCTCGTAGCTCTGCGCGAAGAAGCGCTTCTCGGCGTTGTAGCCCTTCTCCATTATCTCCTCGTACAGCGTGTCGCGCGCCGCGTACCACTCGTTGCGGCGCGGGCACGGCAGGGAGCGCTTCTCTGCGAGCCGGATGCCTGGCGAGAGAGGGGAATGGTGGAGTTCGTGTTGTTAGTAATATTCAGGCCGGGGCCCATGGAGGACGGGAAAAGCAAGGCCAAGGGACGCACCGCGGTCGATCGCGACCCACGTCATGACCTAGATAATGAAGGTTCAGGGTTCAAACGTTCATACAGTGAGGGGCACGCGAGCTGTCTGTGCGGCGCGCCATCCTCACCTTGGAGTACTGCGGAAGCCGCCGAAGGACAAATCCATCAATGCACGATTGGAGGACGGGGTAGAACAGACGTACCACAAAGTGCCTGTGGCGATTCCGCACTTCCCTAGTTTCACGATGAGAGAGAAGTCGGCAACCCTATTCCTATGCGAAGGCACGAACCAGATCGACCTGTGAACATTGTCGTTAGGGCGAGCGAGAGCGAGGTGACACCGACGCGTGTGTCTCGGGACGTACAAGTCAGGCTCGTGGACGTGCGCGATGACGACTGGTTACATCAATCTCGTCTTAGCCATGTACGTCTGCCGTGCATAGACAGACTAGCAGCTACGCACATTCCACGCTGCGAAAACCGAGCCCGTGAGTTACTTCCTTTCAAGCAGCAAGGCAAGCTGGATCAGACGCACATATCGCGGACCGCAACCCTTCGGCGGCATATGTCAGCGGAATTATGACTGCGTCTAAAGTCCTCACCAAGTGTCGTATCCCTTTGCCACCGAGGGCGTCAGCGAGGCACTACGCGAGTATGAAACCACATACTAGAGGCTTTCCGAACTGCGGCCGGTCGTGTCAGGGTAGGACCATCCAGAAAAATCAGAAACGGAGCATACCTTCTGCGAGAGGTAGATACAATCCATCCTAAACGCGCGCCGTCAGCACCACCATCCGCAGCGCGAAAAAGCGACGTGAAGGCACAGTTCGCCGTAGATATCCTACGACAGGGAGAACCAGAGTCAATCTTCTGATGTCCCTGCGAAAACCCGACGGAGAACGCACTAGCTGCACGTGGTCTATCGCGCCGTTTCCGATTCTACGGCGCATAAAACAAATACGGGTCGGTCGAGTTAAGACACAACCTCACGAAAGGGAGAGCAAAAATGTAACACCGCACCTCACGGGCTTGGACCCCTTGTGCCCATCGAGGTGCCACAGCTCCTCCTCCGGGAAGTCCTTGTCCCCTGCGCCCCCACGCCCCAATATCAGCTTCGTCCCTGGAGCGTGAGTGAACAGACAGACGAACGCACCGTGGATGGTATACCTGTTGGGCGGCGACGATTTGGGGCACGTCAAGTGCGGGTGCGCGCGCGGGCATGGACGTGGGGGTGAGCGGGGGTCCACACGGTCCGAGCAAGAGTCAACGGATCCGTACATGATCTTGAGCGAGCCGTCCGGGCCCCGCGTGCGCACGCGCTCGAAGATGAACTCCATATATGCTGACCAACGGCCGCCGCGGGGACGGGCGTGGCCATGGTGGTGTCAGGCATGCGCAGAATGGAATAGAAAAAAAAACATAGATGAGTGAGCGGACTGCACACCACCACCGCAATCACCACCACGACGGTAAAGGGAGGGGAGGGAGGGAGCAGGGGAAAGGGACGCACCGTTCGCCTCGTACGTGAACCCAAGCCGTATGAGCGCGTAGAGCGTGAAGGACGAGTCGCGGATCCACGACGCGCGGTAGTCCCAGTTGCGCGTGCCGCCGATGTACTCAGGGAGGCTGAACGTGGGGCTCGCGACGACGGCGCCGGTCGGCTCGAAGATGAGCAGCTTGAGCGCGAGCGCGCTGCGGTTCACGGCCTCCTTCCACGCGCCCTGGTACGTCGACCGCCCGATCCACGCAGTCCAGTACTTGGTCGTTTGCTAAGATGGATGGCGGGATAAGAGTGTAGAACTATAATTGTACGTGCGGAGTCAGCGAGCGGGGAGAGCGACATACTTCGAGGAGCTCGCGCAAGAGGGACTGTAGTGAGAAACGTGGTCAGCGACGTTGAGAAGGCGGCGGCGGCCGACGATGAAGCCAAGGCGGAGACGCACCTTGGTCAAGATCGGGTCCTCGGGCGGGCGGAGGTTCGACGCGCCAGCAACGAGCTCTATTCACCAGATCAGCGAACCACCCCTCTCTCACTCGCACCCACGACGACAACAACGAACACATGACAACACGACACTCACTGTCATACGAAACCCCGAGCTCCCTCGCGGCCTGGTGCGTCGGGTGCGCCTGTCTCGGGAGGGCGACGTCGGGTGGGGTCCTGAGCACGAACGTGACGACCTGGCCCTCCCTGAGGAGGACCTCGGTCCACACGCCGCGCCCCTTGTGGCCGCGGTCGTCGAGGTCGAGGTAGTGTAGCTGCACGGCGGGGTCGCCCGCGTCGTCGATCGTGTGCTCGGCGATGTAGCGCAGGTCGAGCTTCAGCTGCGCGTCCGGCGCGTCGAACACCGCCTTCAAGTGCGGGGGCGTCGGTGTCGGCGCGGAGGGCGAGGCCGGGGGGAGACGGGCGGGGGACGGCGACGGAGGTGTCGGGCTCGAGCAGCGTGGTGTGCGGGGAGCGGGCGTAGTTGAAGGCCGGGGCGCACTCGACGCGGATGGGCATGGTGCCGCGGATGACTTCGACGCGGCGGATGAGCCATGCGAGGAGCGGGCGCGCGGTGGCGCTGCTTGGCTGGCGTGGGAGGAAGTCTGAGATTCTGGTGTGAGAGCAGAGGTTGGAGGCGAGAGGGTAGCGGCGCACCGGTGACGGCGGCTACACCGCCTTCATTGAGGTACCTGCGATGCGATTTGTAAGAACGTACTTGAGAGAGTGCAATATTGCGTGTATGTACTTTGTTTGTAGGATCTAGAGTCATTTATTCGACTCAGATGAGAAGGTCGAAGGACGAGAATTGAATGGATCTGCGCACGTTTGAATTGGGCAGATAGCTCTGCTTTGTAGTGAAGGGAACGGTGGGTGTGATGGAAAAGTGGCCGCCCTAGGAAGAAGCACTGAGTGGTGTAGTGTAACAATGGGAACGCATACTGTACCTTGTCCTTGTCGAGGATGCGGGCGAAGACGGAGGGAGAGTCGAAGTTGGGGACACAGTAGCTCTCAACTAAGCGCCGGCATTAAGCACCAGCCAGGCACGACAGAGAGAAGATGGTCTCCGGGGGCATAGCAGCGGAGAAGGAAGGCAGGCGATGGATTGTATTGTGGAATGGCATACATGGGGAAGGATATATATATGCACACGTTACTCACCGGAGCCATCGATGCTGATCTGGGGACGGTGTTAGGAGCCCTGCAGGATAGTGATGGGTGTTATGGGCGGACATACAAGAGCGGCGGTGTGAAGGTTTCCAATCCTGTACCCAGACGGTGAGCAGGAAGAGGCCTGGCAAGGAGAGAGGGAGAGAGGGGAAGGGGACTGACAGGCCATGGTCTGCGAGGGGAATGTAGCCCCTGCCGCCTGCATCTGGCTGGCAGATGTTCATAGCGAATGCGGCGGATGTCCGGGGCATGGCTGACAGTGAGCAGTTGGAGGAGAGCACTTGCGAGGTCAAGGTCGAGGTCGAGGATCGTCTCCAACTTGCGAGGCGTGGATGGGAGTCCAGTAACCAGCCGAGAGTCATGCCGGCCCGGCCGGCCAAGACACGCTGACCGTGTGACCGGTGGTGACAGTGCAAGCACGTGATCGTTCCATGGCCTCGCTGCCGCGTGGCCACAGACACGTCGGGCTGCTTGTCGTTGTCGCAATCTCTGAATCTGTCTCATCTGGGGCCTCGACATGGTGGAACTCGCAACTTAGAGACCTGGAAAAGTACCGGTCGTTGGCCTCGTACGCTACGCATGTTGGAATCTTGTATTACGTCAGCGAGCTCGTCTTGTGCTCGCGCCAGCATCTCACTCGTCTTGTCCCCTCTTGTCCATGTTATACTGTACATTATGTTTTAGATTCTTGTTACTACGTGTATTTAGGTACGCCCGCGGCGCGATGTCCCTCACGCGTTTGCTTCAGCGTTCAAACCCAGTCAAAACCCCGTCCATTTCAGACGATTGTAATCTTTTTCTGTCCAATATATTGGCCAGATTCGGCCGTATTCTGCAGCAATTACAGCAGATTCACAAATGCTTGACGCGTGTCGAAAAAATTTCGACGCTTTTGAATCTTCCAACGTATCTTCCGAACCAATCTTCCAACCTCTAAGCGCCCGTCGAACCCTTACAAAGCGGCGTGGAATGTTTGGCTCCTCGCCAGAAACGGCCTGTGTGTGACTCTTGTGACGTCACGCGTTCGTAACTGGGGTGCGTCTCGCACCATTTCGGGAGGGGAACCAAACAAACCACGCCGGCAGCGCTTGGCCCGGTGGGCGTCTATGGGTTGGAAGAGTGGGTCGGAAGGTTGCTCGGAAGATTGGGACGCGTCGAAAAAAATCTTGGACGCGACATCCATTTGTGAATCTGCTGTAAAGAAAATGGTGAGCTAGTGAAACAAAAAGCGAGATGGGGGCCTTCGTATTTTCTCATGTATTCATATCTTTTTGGTTGGAACTCGGACGATTCCCTCTCACGTTTGAGCTAGAAAAAGACGGCAAACGCTGACTATCGTGAAACGAAGCCTTGTAGACCCCACTTGTCCAGTCGATCGCGTTGTTGTTCGGTTCATTGGAGGTATTCCATTCGAGCGTACAAAAATAGATACGACCGGTACTAACCCACTACTAACCGTCCCGCCTGCCGCGATACGCAATCCTCCCCCGAGCCCCCGCCACGCCTCGCACTTGCCCGCGGCCATCTCTATACCTCCCCAGAGGTGAGCGCGACACGCATATACCCAGCGCAAAGCCCCGCGCGCGATGCGCGCGTTGTCCTTCCTTGTCGCGCCTGAGAATAATACTAGAGAAATGGCGATCATTAGCTGATGCAGACAATATCAACGTCGCGGACTCATACACGCGCGCGCTCATCTGCGGGCGCATTGCTCTATATAGCGATGCACTTACCTGAACGAATAAATGTTGGGCTTACCTTGTGTCCCGACGCCGGGCGCATAGCTGGGCGAGACCGGAGAATCTGTGGGAAGGATGCACCGAGGGAGGCAACATGATGGGGGGAAGAAGGAAGCTGGGCAGTGGGAAGGGAGGACGCCGTGCTCCCGTCTTAAATACGTCGGGAAGGCCGATGTTGTCGTTGACGGGAAGTCGGGGGGCGGGATCGGAGGACAGTCTAAAACAGATATGGAGAGTAACAATCCAACATATGCACTACCTGCAGGTCTTCGACATACTTAAGACGGGCGAACGCCCGGCCTAGTTGCACGAATTAAGAAAACTCTCATATGAAAGTGAACTATACTGTAATTACAGAAAGGACTTTCCAACCGAAAGTAGGCGCATAAGTGCCGGAAACGGGACGCAAAAGATACCAATTGCTCCAATTGACTCTCAATCGCTGAAAATGGGAGGGGTTTTGACTGGGGTTCAAACGCGACTTCGTTTCCTCCCGTTAACTCTCCTCCCGCGCGCCCCGTTCCCTCCCACTACGCAAACTCCAGCTGACAACGCCGTCTGGCCCCTACCGCTGCGGCCATGGCCATATGATCAAGGGTGACGAGGACTGAGGTGCACATTATCCCACAGCTGCCGCTTACTCGCCTACTTGCGGTACTCTCATGACAGACCCAGAAAGGTCTAGTTAGAGGTGAGCAGACACTCAGCCCACTGGACTGGTCCTCAGATCGGCTCGAGTACTTCGCTCTTCAGACAACCTGCCTCCGCGTCGTATGTGGGGTATCGATATCTAAGGATATCTGGCTGTCCATACGCAAGGATATACTCATAATGAGGGGCTGCGACCTCTCAGGCCCAGGACTTATCTCGCGTTTTCATATCCTCTTTGTCCTAATCAACAACGGCGAGGAACGCACATCTCTGATCTTCGTCGCAACGACGCTTTCCTTTTTCTTATTTAGGAGGCAGAGGTACACTGATATGTACATGTTCGTGTCTGCCGCTCCGTGTGAGATCACCGCCTCATGCATCCAATCGAAATGCTGATCATGGTCTGGCCTCGAGTGGATCTGAGTCGGCGAGTCCAGCACCTGGCATTAGGCCCGATCGAAGACTGTCGACACGCCCTGTGACTGTGAGCCCGTAAACGTGCACTCGCCCGGGTCAGTCCTGGGTTCAGGCCGGTTTGGAAGAACAATAGCCGGGACGTTCTGAGGTTCGGGGTATGTACTTCGCGGGTCTCAGTGCACCGAATTGGATTCAGATTTGATGTGCGTGCCACTTCGCCCGCGGAGCGCTTCCAATGCTAACTTGATTCGTCGTTACTAGGTGGCTGTGATTGTTCTCGTGGAACCCTATTACAAAGTGGGATAATGGAGCCTACACTGGCCGTGGGTGGATACGGTCAGAACAATCGAAGACGCATTGAGATAGCGACTTCTCCGGTTGCGATATGATTCCGCGGTGAGCGAGCACTCGCGACTGACGATGCATATGGACCGTCTCGGAACCCTGCCCATCGATTCGAGCTCCAGTCGTACGGTCTACATTTTACTGGGCACGACGTCATTCCAGATTGCCTCTGGATAGCCTGAATCATGTAATGATTTCAAGGTTTGCGTCGACAGCCTCGGATAGCCGCTATCCCCAAGTGATCGCACCTCAAGAGCCGAGCTCAGAATCTGAATTCTGAGCTCGGCTCCGAATTCTTGCAGCAATGAGGCTATGTATACTATGGTTCCCTGGGAAGTGAATAATTCCTCAGGTAATGAATAAATGCTCTAGACGCCTCTCCTCTGCGATTTGGGACCTCAAACTTGGAATATATGTGGATAATGATGGTATCATTAGTTTTGCCAAGTTTGAAGCGAGAGAGATGAGTTGTTCGCTAGATATTCAACCAACTTGGTGTTTTCGAGCGTGGGTGTAAGCAATTTTGGGCGCCTGATGAACAGAATCCGACAGATCCTGGCTCAGAGTCCCTGCCAATCTGCGCGGTGTTTTGCTAGGAAGGTGGTATAGTTCATATAAAGTGCGACCTCGCCACCCGATTTGTTCTTAGACAGGGATAACAGGGAGGACTTGAGCAAATGGATAGAAGCGCCACCACGCCACATCAGTTTATTCATTACATGGTGCAAACGCCCTCTGGAGACCGGAAATGCTCCGACGCCTCTCCCGCCCATGCTCTCGCTACCAAAAGTTGATATTCTGATAGAGGACGACCCAATGTATCAAAATACGAAGTTTAAGGGCTATAGTGCCAAAGCTCCGCCTTCCAGACCTCCTACAACCAAACTTTATTCATTTCCCGGGGAGCCATAGTAATGCGTCGTTAAGCCGTTGATCAAGCTCCTCGTATGGCTCAGTCAGCGGCTGACGATGCTTGGAGCTTGAAGCGAGTCGGCCCTGGTACCGCCTCCGACTGACCCTTCTCCAAGTCCTTTTCAGCAAGCTCGTCCCGGTCTGCGCGCCGTCTCCCCTCAATCTTCTCAGGCCGACGTCTGTCAAACCCAAACTCAAACCGAATAATTTTGGCTCACTCACCTGCTGAGACAAAATCCCCCAGTTGTGGCGGGACGCGACACCACCTTCTGCTGGGTCCTTTGTTCTTTCTTTGGGCAGGATGCCCGGACAGACGGGGGCCCGCAGCTTATCTGGAGCACCAGCCTGTTATCGATCCCCGCCTGCCCCGTCACGTCCGTTGCTTCCCCGTTCTTTGCTACAGTTCTATCTTCGGTTCTAGCGTCGCCGCCACATCCGGTCCATACGACCTCTCCTCACCGCGATGTCGTGAGTCTTCAGTGGTATTCGCAAGCTTTTCCACCCTTTCGCTGACAAGCCCGCTCTCTCTCTCTCTCTCTCTCTCTCTCTCTCTCTCTCTCTCTCTCTCTCTCTCTCTCTCTTTCTCTCTCTCTCTCTCTCTCTCTTTCTAGCTCTAGCAGCACCATGGGAACTGTTGCGGCTATACGCGAGATGATCGCGCACGTCGAGAAAATGCACAAGACCTTTTTCTCTCCTGGCATCCAACCGCCGGCGTCGTCCTATACGCTCTTCAACAACGTCGAGCTCAGTATTCGTAACAACGGGTTTTCCCCTGGCACGTCGCAGCCGTCTCTCTATTTCGTAGTCACACTCGGAGGCTATCAACCCCCAGGCATCCCAAGATATAACGTCTGGGTTGACAATCCGAGGGCGGATGACCCTGCAGCGAATAAGGCGGCTGTCATCGCCGCCCTCCAAAGTCTGATTGACAAGGGAAATTGGGACACCAACCCAGCGGTATCGATGGAGCCTGCCTAAGGTGAGCACATCTCTTGCTCATCTGTGTAATGCGATACTCGGAACCATTGACATCTGAGCGGGACAGCTTCATTAGTCAATCTCGTGGTCTCCCTCAAGAAGATCAGAGAATCGTTCCTCCATCCGAGACGCTGGTTGTTGTACATGTAGTGATAGTGATCGTTTGCCCGTGCGGCATACAAGCAGAATGCATAGAGATTGTACATGATATCAGGTTTGGCTAAGCAGAAGCAGGTCGTGAAGGACGAGAACATACAAAGAGAGAACGGACGGTAGCAGCACTCCTTGCGAGGGCCCCTAAGAGACTCGCCGCCAATCTCATGATATAGAATACCGAAGCAACCCTCTGGGCAGTGGGACGACAGTGGCAGATGCCAGAGCATCCGCGTTCGTTGCCAATCACCCACGCGCACAGCTTCTTTAAGAACCACGGCGGTCCCGAATATAAACAGAATACCTCCTGTGAGATATGTGCCGGTCCGAATTAGCTACCACCGCTGGCGACGATGACGAGAGGGGAAACGGACCTCTGTCAACTGTTCGAACAGCTTTCCCATGCAATACACGTCCCACGAGTAAGGGTCGAAGGCCTTCATATTGAGCGGATGCTTGCATTGGGTGGATGGCAGCTCGATGGGAGGTTGGCGGCCCGGCCCCAGCTCCAGCTGCTGCGCCCTGTCGAAGTCGATGATGTAGACTCTGCCCGCCTTCGTCCGTGGATGCTGTTTCTCAGTCTCGTCTATCGCCGCCATCACGTTGCCAAAGCACAGATCCTGCGATGCGTATTATCCGACAGTTAGCAGTACTCTGAAGCCGAGAGATGGGGCGTACAATGTGTGCAATTCGACGACTATGTAGGTAACTGACTCCCTGTCGACTTGATGAGGGGTGGCGGGACAAATAAGAGGCACGGGTGGTACGCACCTCCGCAATCTGATGGAATACATTTAGCAGTGTGCATAGCCTCATGAAGGGACTGGAATGTCGACGGATGGGAGAGTCGACATCGCGCACATAAGGCATGACGAGTAGAGAGCGATCGGACCGGATGATCTCGCACGGGACGAGATGGTTTCTCGGAGACGCGTCACGTTGCAGACGACCAATGATCGCTTGCTCTTCGTTAGCAGGATTGAGAACTTTGACGACGAAGTGTGGCGGGTATAATCCATTGGTGGCGTAGACGCTGCCCTGGACAAGTTCAGTCAGTTCGGGTTGACTACGCCAGCCAGGGACAAACATGCAATATTAAGGGAATGATCCAGAACCAAACCACGTTTTACGAGATCTGGATGTGATTTGAGAGATTCTGGGACCTTCAGATGGTCGGGCAACTCAGACATCGTCGACGGAGAGGAGTGGACAATAGGTTGAGTTGAACGCCTACGGCCACCCGGCAGACCTCCGTTGGACCCCCGGCCACCCCTACGGCGACGTGGGAATTCGGGCCGGTAAACGAGACCAAATAACGGAGTCCCCCGGGCGACTTCATTCAGGGGAGAGCGGGCGGCGTCGAGCAAACACCCTTCATCACCGTACACGACAATGCTCAGACATACTAACCTAGCGGGCAAGTCGTGTGTATCTTCCATGAGCCGTCGATTTGCTAACGCCACCATTCCTGCTTATCTCTGGACCGCTTTCTGCAGGCATAGCACGGCCATTCCGTGCCAAGCTATGGGGGCGGACCACCCCTCGCACTTCGTCACTATTGCAGCTTGAAGGACCAGGAATGTATTCTTCGCCAACGTGGGCAACAAAAACGACCATGGCACCAAGCACCGTCCATTGCATTGCCCAACTTCGCACACCTCTCCGACTCGCAGCGACTGGAGAAGCCGAAGAAATCCTTCCGAGTCTCAGGGGCGACTCTTGCATCGTTCAGACATCCACGGACTCTGGAATTTGCGGGAGGGGAGTTGCTGTGTGTCCGAATGGTTGAACCTATTGGGCGAGGGATCCTCGGTGCGTGAACCCCTCCTGCCACCTCTCACGTTTCCCAGCCTGCTCCGCCGTAGTCCTCGCTACTTCGCTGTCAACGGTGCCGAGGCTGAACCTGGAACAGGCAAGGACCTCGAAATCAAATTGTGCGCGGTGACCCCCGACAAGCTTATCGAGGGCTGTCTGGTTGCCGGCCGCGCCATGCCCCGATGTCCACGTCCATCGTGGCGCGGGTCTGTACATTTGCGGGGAGGTGACCTCAGTCGCTGGGTCCCTCGAAGGCAATCATGACAAGTTGCGTTTCAAATCTCCGTTCCTCGCAGACATCGGCCTTCTCGGCTGCCCCGCGACTGTCTCAGACGTCGAGACCGTCTCGGTCGCCCAAACCATCTGCAGGCGTGGTGCGCCATGGTTCGTCGGTTTCAGTTGAGTGCAGAACCAGGGCACGAAGCTGTTCTGCATCTCCGGTCACGTCAGCCCACCAGATGACAGTGAACACCGAGCGAACTTTCCGAGCGCAGGGGCGGCATTGGCAGACCCCGGAACACCCATGCTCCTTGCCCGTTACCTACTGGGACAGCTTGATTAAGAACAACGGTGCCACGGAAAACTGGCGAAACGTCTCCTGCGAGATATTGATGTTTCAGGGATGCGGCCAGCTGCAAAGACGACTCGGACGCGGATGAAGAGTGAACGGCTGACTGACTGACCTCCGTCAAGTGTTCGGACAGCTGTCCCATGCAGTATACATCCCACGAGTAAGGATCGAAGGATCGAAGGCCTTCATCTGCAGCGGGGGCTCGTACTGAGTGGACGGTAGCTCGATGGCGGGGTGTCCAATCAGGAAATTGGGGAGGCGAGTGCAGCGTAGGACCGAGGACGGGGACGGGGACGACGATGAGGGTGAGGACGAGGAAGAGGGCGGGCGGGCGTGGTCGATCACGATGGATGTATCGAATGTGCTGTATTTTATTTAATGTGCGTGGACAGCTCCTGCATTTTGTGTCTTCGGTTCACATGCCGTTCGTGCATGTCCAGAGTCTGCAGAGGGCTCCGACTACCCGTATCTTTCCGTTGATAATTATTTTCTTTCGTAAAGTCGCTGAACCTGCGTGATCGCAGATCTCGGACGTGACTTCCCATCAGGGGTTTCACGGTCCCCAAACCCACGACTGATAGCGTCGCCGAAGGTTCGCAAGGTTCTGGAGACGGTGATGCTGAAGATCATACGTATTACGAAAACCAGTCTACTGTGACTCCTCTGTGACCAACCGTTCCGTCTCCGTTCTTATGGCCAGTTTGTGTGTTCGCAGCACATTGATATTGATCAAGGCCCCGTCGACACCGGGGCGCCTCGCTGTTCAAGGGAATGATGAAGGACCGAGTACAAATGGTCGTGACGGAGACTAGTTAGTCAGGGATTGCCTCTATGACTAGATGGGTCACACATGGGCCGAATGAGTAAAACGGTCTCTCACTGGTGACTATCGAAAAGCTCACTGCTGGACGCGCCACGGGCAGGGTATATGCGAGAGATCTTGAACCCCGCTTGTCCGATTACCTTC
Organism: Ganoderma boninense; assembly: GCA_002900995.3. Classification (NCBI taxonomy): domain Eukaryota; kingdom Fungi; phylum Basidiomycota; class Agaricomycetes; order Polyporales; family Polyporaceae; genus Ganoderma; species Ganoderma boninense. The sequence goes on along the minus strand of CM035308.1, from coordinate 4,336,931 downwards.
TCGAAATTAGTCCTCGTGCGCTCCAGGGAGTTCAGCAAGTTGTACATAAGCTGAAGAGACGGGAAGGGCCGTCAGTAGGGAGTGGGAGACCATGAACGTCGTCTACTGCCACATACCATGTCAGTGCGATAGGTAGCCTTCGTGGCGAACCCGAAGTCCGCGGGGATGGGGTTCGGTGCTTTGATCGGTGCATATGGCTAAGGTAATCGCAGTCCATGGACAAGATGTTCTCACATACAGAGGCTCGACTCACCGCGTCATTATCAATCAATTTGAGAGTGTCTTCAAACGACACTTCGACTTCCTTCGTCGCCAACCCTGCTGGGGGCGCCTCGGGAACAACGCAATCGCAAATAAGGACTGCACATATTGCCATCAGACACACACTCGGACCATCAATGTCTTAACGCACCCCGCGACGTGGGGTGGCACACTTGTCGCACGGCGCGCAGTATCTTGACGCAATACCTGCACATCGGGGTCAATGTTCGCGCACTGCAGGACAAGACGCCCACGTGGAAACCATGCCTATCCGTCCAGTCGTGCATGACGAACCGGAACCAGTAGACCGTGTTCGGCCCTGTCCGCGGGTTGTCCTGGAAAAAGTCGTGGGGCTCGAACTCGACCCGTCTATCCTGGATTGCGCGCGGGAGGTGCCGCGCCCAGTACTTCTCGCCCTCCCGGAGGTGCTGCGCGTCGTCCTGCAGGACGACCCTGAGAGTCGGGTTCGCGTCGTACAGCATCCGCATGACGTGCAGCGAGACGGTGCCCTGGCCCGCGCCGACGTCGACGAAGGTCGTGCCGGGCGGCAGAGACTCCCATGGGTAGTCGGCTTTGAGGGACGCGAGGTTGATGTACCCTAAACACGGTAGAACGAAAGTTTGAGCGCGTGGGTATTCGGAGCGCCCGGTACCTACCATGTCCTTCCATGCTCCGCGCGAACCTACCGAGCCGGTTTGCGTCCTGGGCGAGCCAGTCCCAGAAGTCCTTGACATGGGCACCGCTGCCCGTCGAATGGAGGCCCCGGACGAAAGGCGCCGCCTCGACGTTGTCCAGCAGGAACTGAGTGGGATCCGTCATCTGCGCGATGAACGCCGTGCTCGCGACGAGCGCACCGGTGCACGGCGCGTCCGCCCAAGCGTGCGAAGGGGTATCGGGGGCGTTGAGGAGCGCCCAGCGGAGCGGCGCGAACACGTCTGCAGCTTTCTCGGTCCACCTGCGAACAGGTGGTGGGGTTACGGAACGAGATAACGGCAACGTCTGGAGCAGGGCGTCACGTACCAGTGTTCGGTGCCCAGCAGGCGCAGGGAGCGGCCGAGCTTCTGGGGATCGACTCTCATGCCCTGCGGAAGCCGTGCTACCATCTCGTCGACGTGCAGCCCGTCGGCCTTCTCGTCCTCCGTCTTGAAGACGCCCAGCAGGTCGATGTGGGCGGTGAGCGTGTACGCCGTCTGGTCTAGCACCTTGAGGGACATGTCCTAAGTCTCCCGTCAGCCTCACTCCGGATTCCGGATCCAGTATGCAAAACGAAACGCATGCTGCTCACCATCATCGCGGTCCCAACGTCCTGGACGAGTGCTTTGATCATGTTGGACGCAGCCATGGCGACCCTCCGGGCTTCGTGCAGCCTCGGAGGGGGGACGCTGTCGAGGGAGTCGAGAGGGTGCCACTTCGGGTCCAGCGTGAAGGTCGGCATGCCCGCAATCCTGAGCTCGTCCTCGATGGTATGAATGGATGCGGTCAGCACAGAGAGAAGAGATAGCAGAGGCGTCTCCTGGCGGCCGTTAGAATCCATCGCGAGTGTATTAGTGGAGGTCGCGAGTGCTTCAGTGGGGTATACTAGTCCGAGTGGGAGCAGGACTGACCAGTGGAGCTTGATGGCTGCTCTTCAGCCTCGCTTAAATGCATGTTCGTAGTAAGGTCCTGTCGAACTCGAACTTTGGGTCCCGAAAAGTAAGGTTTCGCCAGCCTGTAAACAGGGCAACGTGGGGGGGGGGGGGGGCACACGCTCCATGGAATCACTCATTGTCAATGAATCAGGGAATGGCAGGTGAATTGGCCCTCTAGGACCCACCTGGTGCTCGGGATACCATGTTCGTGCACCCTGGACTGGACGAATCGTACAAAGTACTGTGCTCCTTCTACGCCGCCGCCACGCGCCGGGTGATAGAAGGCTTCTATCTTTTAAAAGGTGATGATTCTTGAACCATAGTCGTCGGAAATGACTGGGGGAGTGAATTGCGTGCTAAGCCGCCAAGTTGATGACGGCGAGTTAAAATCTTTATATCGCAGACTCACATAAATGCTCACCAGGTCTCAATCAATGCCGCAGATCTCACAACACACAGAGGAGCCACATCATACATCAACTGCATTGAGCCTTAGTGTACTGAGATAGTGCTGATGAATGATCGCTCACGAATACGGATGCAGCGACCGGTATGAGTTGGAAAGTATGAGTGACTACAGCGGGAGGGACAACTAAAAGACTCACTGCCAAAGTCGCCGTAGATCGTGAGGTACGCCAAGGGCTTGCAGTCGGTTGCGTTGTCGTGGCCGCGGAAGAAGACATGCTCTTCCGAAGCTGCATTAGCATAGAATGCAAACACGCATACAGCGCCAACGACGCGAATAATATGGTGTCGCATCGTGGCGAAAACTAGAGACTCGCCGGTGTCAGCCTTACTCACACTCAAACTTAACTGTATGCGGACCCACGATGTAGCATCCTCCCTCCGCAAAAGTGAAACTTCATCTTGATCATATTCGTCGTCGTCGTAGTCCTGGTCGCTACTATGCAGCCCGCGTCGTCAAACCCGCTCCGCATCTCCCGCAGCCTATTGGCGAACTTCTGGCACCCCGTCAGCGCCGGGACCACCGTCACGGTGACGACATCCCGTCTGCACGGACGCGTCCAGGTGTTCGCGCAGCGCGAGGGTGCTCCGAGACGCAGATATGGCGGCGTTGCGGATGAGGTGCGACCCGCCGATGACCACGCTCGCGTTCGTCCCGAATTGCCATGGCCAGTAGCTTTATGGCCCTGGGAAGGCGTCTGTGTATGTCGTCGTAGCTTCAGGTTTTACCGCGGGAACATAGAAGGTCGCGGACCACAAACAGGGTGAGCTGCGAAGACGACTCCCAGACCGACTCGGAGAGCAGCCCCACAGCCCCGGGTGCGACGGCGACGGTCGTGGTGGACGAGGAAGTGTTGGTGAACCGGAGGCGAGGGGAGGACGGGCGCGTGACCCGCCGGTCAAGATGAGGGTGAAACTCGTGCGACAGGTAAGTACGCGTGGCGAAGGAGGAAGAGGATGATCGTGCTCGCGGAGAAGTTGGACGAACAGGGAGCCTCGCGCTCCGAAGAAAGACGTAGTTGGTGATGATGAGCTCGCTTTGGCGGAAGTTGAGCGCGATTGAGCCCGCTGTCTGTCCGTGGCCCCTGTTCCCAAGAAGAATCGTATGAAATATTGACGGAAGACATGCGTGAGGCACGTGCAGCGGCTGCAGCAGGTCGACGAACATTGACATTTGACACAATAGTCAGGGACTATAGGGGACTAACAGATAGAATCGACACGGGCGGGGAGCCGTCCTGTTGAACCGAAGTCTGCAGCAGGAGCGAGCTGAACAAGGACAGATTACCCACGAAACCATGGTGGCCGAGGGCGCCTGTCCTGTTCACGAAGACCATCGTTCCGCCGAGGTCGTTGCATGTCCTGACAACTTCATCCAGCGAGAGGGGGGAAGTAAAAATGGCGAGGGTAACAATTCCTCCGCCCGGGTACTGCGCCTCGAGGCTAGCTGTGTGAAATATGCTCAATGGGAGGGAGTCTGACTCGTATTTTCGTTTTCTGTTTCAGAGCGTCCCAGTCAAATGTCCCTACGACGCATATATGGCCCGACACTCTACCAATCTAGACAAGTATGCAGAAAACAGTCTATGAGAGCGTTGTACTCACTGCCATGGAAATTGACACGTACGGAGCACCGGGGTCCGGATCGCCGTAAGTTGGGGATTTGGTACGGGACCACTGGCACTGGCACGGCGTTGATGACACCGGAGGCATACGATTCATGCACAGCATTTCCGTGCGTCGTATTATTCCTGAGGTGCACGGCTACTTCGCTGGGCCCTGAGCGATACAACCGTGGCCGAGGTCGCTGGATAAACTTGAGGTTAACGCTGCGCTGAAGCGACAGGTCGATCATCAGGCGCCGGCCGCAGCTTCGGGTTCGTCCACGTGATGGCGGTATGTTGGGGCCGAGAACGAGCCCGCTGCAAGGCCCTCATCATCATCCCTCCAGCCATTTCCACCAAACCACGAACTCGAGTGACCAGTCAGCCGACTGGGCTCCGACGTACGTGGCTAGCCGCTGAGTCTTTCCCTCTTGGACGCCTCTCTAGGTCTGGCTTATCATCAGCTAAACTTGTCTCTGGACCGAGGAGGCTCTCTCCCGGCGGGTCCCTCCTTCCCTTCTTCCAGCCTTGCCGCTTGCTTCTCTCTGCTTGCTGCTAGCAACGACTCTCGACTCTTTTTCACTCAACAAACGTCCCTTACTCGTATCCCTTGACTCCCGTCACGACTTATCCAGCCTTCAAGTCCTCGTCTTCTCGTACAAGGACGCCCAGACTTCAACTAGCGGACTGCTGCTTCGAGCGATGTTGCTATTTGTGAGGATCTCATGGCTCATGGGGATATGTACGCGAGAAGTCGCTCAACCTCGGTGAGTCCTTCTCCCCTGTCGACCTTCGTGTGTCATGCGGTATTCGCGTCCAAGCCGCGAGGGTCTTCGCAGGATGGAGAAAGGCAGAGATGGTCAAGGGTCTTATCTCGTCGTACACAGACGATCCCGGTGACAGATTTCCGAGGGACGAGAGAGTGAGCGCAAGGAGGGAGCACAGGTGGACAGTCAAGTTTTGACGGACGGAGACGCTGCACATCCTGCTCGGAGAATGCGACGTGACGGCATGCGTGTTAACGTTCTCCGTGTTCATGTCCGCTATGAATCGTGCAGTCCTCAGGAGCTCGATGCTGCGGAAGGAAGGGCTGGATGTAGTGGGTCCTTCCAGGCATCCCATACCCGAGGATATGTGGAAACGAAGTATATGCGTGCATTAATCGAGGTCCTAACCTTCTGACGTGTTCCCATGTACGTCATTGTGTCCTCCATCTTTTCGGCGCGTCGTTCTGACACAGTAAAATGATAGGCTGCTGAGCTCCGGGTGAGCGTTTTACGACGGCGCCCATAGCGCATTACAAGGCTCACGACATGCGCCTGTGAATGTGATCATGGCCCGGAGACGGAGGAGTAACTGACCAGGCCAATTTGATTACGACATCCTCAGCTCCCACACGTACCTGGTGCCCCGGCTCGCGGGGAGTCTTTGGGAGGCAAATACGAATGGTACGTCTTTCGCCGCGAGCCCGCGCGCCACATCGACGTCCATACACAGAAACGTTTAACCCCAGCTCCTTCGCGCTCCCTCCTCTCCTTACATAGGCTGTACTACTCTGGGGCCCGCATTCCCCTCGTCTCCGGGCCAAGCTCCAACAGTAAGGTGGACGGCAGCCCCATATCTCTTCGCGTCTTCCTGTGCCCCCATCATCGCCACACTCGCGGACCGCGCCGCTGATGCGCATCTCTCTGAATCCGAATCTGTTCAGCGCTCGCGTGTGGCGAGGTAGTGTTCGAACTTCGTGCATGCCCGCGCGCCTCCTGTTGTGCCCCATTCTCCGTCACGTTTCGGCAGGACGCCTGCTCTCTGTCGGTGGCCGTTCCAGGCGTTGAGCCTGAGTGGATTCCGTGGCGTAGAATGCAATTTTCAGTCCCAGGTTCCTCGGATGCTGGTACGTGGTTCAAGAATGGATTGTGGGTGGTGGTGGTGGGCTGCGCGGCCGTACGTGCGTTATGCGTTATGCGTCCAAGGGAGACGAAACACGCAGGTCAGGTTATTTTCGGAGGAGAGTAACCAACATGGGTGAGACGAGCGACAGCTGCTGCGTATCGATGGTCGTTTTCAATCATCCATAAAAGAATAAAACTGGTGTCGCAGAATGGCTTTTGTGATGCGTTGCATCTTTCTCGTTGTCCTATCACGACACTGTAGTGGGACAATAACGGTTGGTTCCTATGCAACAACCCGCCCGGGGTGAGCTGAGCGTTCAGGCGTCCTATGCAATAGAGGTCCCCACGTGAAGTTGCGGCATTTGCTATGTCCGGCGGCGTATGATGTGGCGAGTGGCTTTATTGATCGCCTCATCATTTTTCCTCTCAATTATTGTGTGACGCCTCTTGTATAATATCATTGCCGACAGGTATAAATTGAGGCTCTGTTTAGGACAGATCCTTACCATCGACGTCCATAAAGCCTCTACTCGCACTCCCCACTACGGCTTGCCCTCTGCTTCGTACGCACGAACTAGCCTGCTCACATAAGTGGCGTTCGATTCCTGTCCAGCCCACCTACGTTCTATTTCCTTCCAACGCGCAAGGCTAGGAAGCATATCTCCGGGTGGCGGGACTCCTGCAAACAGCAATACCTCCAAATTCAGCCATGCCACTCTCCTATCACGATGATTCCGACACGCCGCGAGCCCTTCCATTGAGGCTATCCCAGACCATTGCCCGACCTGCGCGGATAGCGGAGCCATCCGAACGCGATACTGAAGATACTCCACGTCCCCTTCCTCGCAACCCCCGAACGCAGTCTCCACCTTTCTACGAAACAACCCCCCAAGCTCCCGAAGTTATGCTGGAAGAAATGCGCGATGATGACAGGTTCATCGAGCGCTGGCCAAATCCTCTTCGTTTGCTGAATTGTAAAGAGTATCTTGAAACCGGCAAACTCTGCTTCTACATCTTCAAAGACCCACAGCTGAGCGCCAGCTATTCGGCCACAGCACTCCAAGACTGGAAGGATTTTGCCCAAAAGTATCCCTGGGCTGCGGTCATACATCCAAGTGGCCAGCCAAGCCCCGATGACCCGGAGGGACGAGCCGCCAATGACAGAGTGGACCGCGATGTCCTAAAGAAGCTCTGTCAAACGGTGCTGAACAACGAGTCTTCAAAGTGCACTTATCTCTGGTTAGACGTGCTCTGCGTCTTTCCAAGCGAGAGAAAGGAGTGGCGCGAAGCGCATGCTATCCAGATGGCCTTCCAATACTCGACAAGAGTCATTGTTTTGCTCAATCAACTGCACGAGCCTCTTCCAACGTTGAACGGAGACAGTGCAATCATGGTCTCTCCAGCCATATATACCTCTTTTCTGGTCTTCATGCAACTCATGACAAGTGCAGGGCGCCGCCCTGCAAGTGATGTACTGGTCCTCTTCGACTGGCGGACCCAGCTGCGAGTCGATGTTCAACTCGATCAATCACTTACAGGCTCAGAATCAAGGCATGGACGTGGGGTGCGGGCAACGCCAGCGAGGGATTCCACGCAATTTTTCATGGGCAAATACACCGGCATACTGATAGAGTTCAATGCATTTCTGGCTAAACTCTCGGACCATACCAATCTCCGCCTCAAATTCAGTTTGGACGTTCAAGACAACGGTCCAGGGCAGCATGTTTGGAGGCAAGAAGTGAAGCTCCAGTGCCCATGTCGATGTCGCAGAGATGCATCTGAACTCTCAGCCCGCAATGGCACCTGCAACCTGCAAAACTTGAGGGATGTTTTAGAAACCACCAACGACGTGCACTCCAACTCAGCCCAGGGCGAAGACCATACGGTTCTATCAACATGGGCGTGCGGGATCTGGAAAAACGCACTCTTTTTTCCCAAAACAGCACATTCGAGTGCACAGTTCGTCTCTGGCCTCGCGTTCCTCTTGAATAATGTTTATTCCCACTTGCTCAATGAAAACGAGACAACCAACATGGAGGACCTGAACGAAATACTGAGGAATCACAAGGAAATGCATATGCTCAGCCTACTGCCAACTTTGGTGTTTGAGCTCAACAATAGGAGAGTTCTACCCCCAGCACTCAAACTTCAGCTGGAGCAGCAGAAACATAAAGTTCCTTTGCTGTTTGGCAGGGAAATATACGATGATGTCGGAGACAGCGAAAAGAAAACACCATGTTGTGAAGTCACGCTGAGAGGATACGGACCCGAACTTGCATTACGCCTTGAAGCAGTCGAAGTGTCTTCAAATATTGGAGTCCGAGAGCCAAATCCCAGTGCAGCTTACGTTGCACTCTTGGTTGGAGACGACCAGAATAGAAGCCTTATAGTTGCCACGCTCAAGCTAGCCTCAGCCTACCAACAGCCTTCTTGGTTAATGCCAAGCGACCATTGGAAAGTTATTGGCTTCGAGCTTCTACGCGATGTCTCACGCGAGACGATAAACCTGGTTAACAATGTTGTTAATCGAAGAGAATACTTGCTGTCCAAATAGGGTCCAGTTGGCAGGGCTGCTCTGGGCAGTCTCTTGAAGAAAGCTGTCTATATTACCCCTACTCGCAAAGCAACCATACAAGTGACTGCAGGCTTGTATTATTAGACAGTGGAGGTCCCTGCAGGAATGGTGAAATATGGCCTATAGTGTACAACAGAATCCATGATGTACAACAAGTCGTGATCAATGTTTGAGTGTTATTGACTGTATGCAATGACAGTGGTTATTCTGGTAGGACCATCCGTACGAAGGCCTCGCTCATCAAACTCGTGGTCCGTCGTGGCAAAAGTCGCCAGAATCGGGATCAACATCCTGGTGGGTATGTGTGCTGCAAGTGTAGAGCGCAGTACATCTTATCGTCACGCGCATTGAAGATGGCGCATACTCCCCGAGTTCCTTTCTCGAGATCCAAGGTTTGTGACCGACTGGTTGATCTCAACATTAGGACTGTTGCACTTCCTGCGACGATGACCTTGTCCTGACTTGCGAGTATCTCAAGACTTCTGTCTCTTATTATCAGTCATCTCCTGCGTTCTTCTCTCTGACTCCGCCATCCAGCTGGCTCCTCCATCGTACGAAATGCGCTCAGCAGTTCAAGGTGCCTGGAAGAACCGTGGAGAACAACAGACACTGCTGAAAAGCACCCTGGAAATCTCATTGCAGCTGCGGGAAAGACCGGAGGTAGAGACTGTGCTAGCTCTATTGGAACGCGGGAAGGCAACATTTGGAAGTAAGCATCGCGCGAGTTCGTACTGAGGATCCAAGGCCCGAGGACTAGAACTGACGCATAAAAATTGAATCGTAGACCATCAGGTTCCACCGCACGATGACCCGGCCCTTCTTCAGCAAGGACCGGATCACGCACTTCGACACCTGCGACCGGAACGTCCAGCAGTGCCCCTTCTCTTTCTCCCTCTCGCTTCCACGGCACTGCTCATGAACCGTGCCTGTTTGCTGGTTCCAGCATCCCAAGCACGCGAATCACACGCTCAACAAGGTCGCCACATGCCTCAAGGAGGGCATCCGCGTCGACTGGCAGGACGTCGTCTCGCGCTTCACGATGGACTCGATGACCATGTTCCTCTTCAGCCAGGGCGTGAGGTCGCACGATGCGTCCACACCCCATGCCTAACCCCTCCACCTTCCCTTCCGCCCAGGTGATTCAGGACACCCAAGAGAAAGTAACGATGGTGCACACCTGGCGGACCGGCTCATCGAGCGTTCCAGGACGGGCTCGAGGCGACGGAGGTGCGCGGGCTGTTCCTGCGGCCGTACCCGCACTTCGAGTGCTGGAGGGACAGGGTTGAGTGGCATTTGGGCGAGGTGCACAAGTTGAATGACCTGCGCCCGATCGTTGGGCAGATGATGAGGCGGAAGGTGGAGCGGCAGCGCGCGGGGTAGGGCGTCGAGAAGGAGTACAGAGACGACGGGACACTCTCCCTCGGAGCACTTGGTCAAGTTCACAGACAGTGCGTCTTCGTGGTTGCACATGTCGGGGACGGGGAGAATGATTATGGAGGAGAGGGAAGAATGCTGACGACTAGATAGAGACAGACTGGAAGATGCTTAAGGACGAGGCGCGAAGGAGGTGCTGGACATAGCCGGCCCGCGGCAGCCGACGTACGAGGACATCCGCGACATGGAGTATGGGCGCATTCATCAACGAGGGTGAGCAGGTGGAAATGGAAACTGTGTAGACGGTTCGCACCTCCGCGATTTGACGAAACACTTTGAGAATCGTGCAAAGCTTGGTGAAAAAGCGTTTTTCGCGGCGCATCGGCCAGGCGACGTTGCACAAAGCGGGCATGAGAAGGAGGGCGGGGTCGGACGGGATGACCTCGCACGGAATAAGATGGTTTCTTGCAGACCCGTCGTGTTGGAGGCGAGAAATGATAGCTTCCTCTTCGCTACCAGGACTGAGGACCTTCACGACGAACCGCGGGGGCTGGAACGCATTGGTGGCATAAACGCTAACCTGCAAGAAGAGGGTCCCGGCAACACCAGTGAGTGCTGTTTGCTACAACGATGCACGATGTACGCACAATATTAAGTGGCCCTTCCAGGACTACGCCACGTTTTATAAGTTCTGGGTGTGTTTTTAGAGCCTCGGGAACCTGCAGATAGTCGGGCAACATCGTCGGAGGAACCTGGAGCTGGGACGGCGAATGGGTAGGCGGCAGGCCGAGCCTGGACCCCAGCCACCGGGCGCGGAGTGATGGTCGTAAACGAGACCAAACAACGGTTCGGCGTTGCCCGAGTGCGGCCTCTGCACTCCCTTCGTCGCTCTGACGCGTACATACCCTCCAGGAGCGATGGACTTCCTGCCTTCGCCGCTCGATCTTATTTTGGTACCGCTTTCTGCAGGCCATTCCGTGCCAAGCTGCTACGTGGCTCGTATGCCGGCCACATGTGTCCGTTAGAATGTTGGCTTGAAAGTTGAAGGACCAGGACGGTCCCTGTACAACGCGTCCTGCAAGCACGGCCGCGGTGCCAAGAGATCGCAGGCCTCAGGTGCGTAGCTTGTGGTCTGTTTGGCGATGTTGCGTATCCTAAGTAAGCGCCCCTTGCAGTTTTGCGGCAGCCGCCACGCGACTGTTGGATCATCCTGACAGTTCAGCAGGCTCGTTGGGCTCGAGGAGCTCGCCGATCGCCTCATAAAGGAGCATGGTACCTTGGCTGGCATTCTCCACCACGCCGTGCGTTCCGAGTCGTCCAATGCTCAATTAACTCACCGCGCTCGCCATCCTCAATCCTCATTTCTCCCCCCCTCGTTTGCCCGGCTTGTAAGCGCCGATGGCAACGCCTGTGGAGGGGAGGTTCTCGGACATCATTTCAAGGTTCTCTTCTTCTCGCATGGGCTCGCGCGACGCGATCGGCGCACCGACGGGCGCATCCTCGACACCGCGTCGCATCGCGGGGAAGAGGGGTACGTCTCGGGAACACTAGTATGCTCTGCTGAACGGAACTGGCTGCCAGTGACAAGTGCCGCACGACAAGGTACGCGGAGCACGCGCTGCCGTGCGCGAGCCGGTTCATGGTACGCGGCCTGACGCAATGCACCGCGCTGGATTACGGGGGGTGCGGGTTCAACGTGGAGGGTACGCACCCGAAATCACTGGGGCACGCCGACGTGAGTGGCTACTGCGTGTCAGAGAACGGCGACACTTGGAAAATGTCGAGCATTGTTCCGGAGGATAGACTGTACTATCTTTTCCTCGAGCCTTAGCTTGCTACGCGACTTGAGTCCTAGCTTCACAATGTTAATGCGCAATCGCCGCTGAGTGTGCAAGACTGCAATCAATGGCTGCAATTGGGAACGACCTCGGGCCGTCCTTTATAACAATTTCTCTATCAGAACACGCCAATGCTGTCAGTGTCAGTCGAGGGCGGGTAGGCGACTGGGGAGAGTGTCGATGACGAGCCTGGGCAGAGAGGAGTAGCTGGCCACATATACATTATACGTCGAGTCTCGACCGCTCGACAGAAGAATCACAGGCTGTGCTCGAGATCGGCTCAGCCTCAGCATCGTCTTCCCATGTTACCCCCCATCCACCGTCCTCTCCCACTCTCCGAGTCGTCCACCTCCCACCTCCCGAGTACTACTCCCGCCCCCTTGTGTCTACCTCCTCACGCTGCTCCCCACGACTCAAGCCTCTTCTGTGGCCGGGTTCAGCAATGTCAGCCATGAAACGCCCACCGCTCGCCCGGTATTTTCTTCCCACCGGCCGCCTTGATCATGATCAGTCAGTCTTCCCTCAGGCCCGGCGTACTTACCTCCTCCACCAGATTCCCCAGTGCAGTGCCACCTCACCTTTCCCCGCTCGTCACCCTCGCCTTCCTCCATGTCCTCTCCCTTGACCTCCCCGTCCCTCTCCCTCGCCTTTGCGCTCTCTTGACCCCTGGCTCTCGTTGTCCTCACCCAATGGCGCGCGTGGTCCAGCAGATGGCACGCGGCCTCGAGGAGTTCACCGTCATGCTGGAGGAGGTCGATCGTGATCAGTCGTCATACGTGGGTGAGTGGTCTTCCCCCTGGGTCGGGCTGTCTATCCAAGTTGCTGGAGGATCCAACTCTCCGTGTGTCCGAGTAATGGACCTGTGGGAAGTGGACTGTGGTCGGATGCGCACGGGAAGGCTTGGGTGAGCATGGTACGATGCGCGACAGAAACCGAAGGAAAAAATCGTTATCGATTCTAGCCACGGATCTGCTCAGCGACACCGAGAAGTACGAAACTTCAGGGTCATGTTCGAGGACGGGGTGCGTACCGCTTCTTGCTGCTGCTACCGCTGCGCATGAGATCATCCGAGTGCCGCCGCTGTCCCCTCGCTGGGCTCAGAATCCAACGTTGAACTCCGGTCGCCGCTCGCGGGAGGCGGGATAGGGCGTGGGAGCGACACTCGAAGCGGTCGAGGCTGGCCGCCTCGGCTATGATGCTGAGATTCACGTGCGGGCCTGAGGATCTGAAGGTGCGTCAGTACTCTATCCCACCTGAGCGCGGTTTGGGTGCCGGGGAGCGAGCACGGCGCGTAGACGATCCTCGCGACGGACTTCAACGACTACGCGAAAGCTGGGCCGATCCGTCCATCTTTGCTCAGGATTCAGATGATGGACCGACTGACCATCGCGCGCCGCGCGCGCAGTCCCCTCGCAGCATGAGCAGCTGAAAACTTTACTCGGTTCGGGCGTGTTCAACTTGGATGTCTTCTAGATGATCTGTAGTGGGCTGTGTTAACTCGACTTGGATGCGCGCGAAGGCGATATATGGAAGCAGGAATCGCCATGGCGCGCGCTCGCACTGATCTCTAGCTGGAATCTGAGGACGATTGAGGACGAACCACGTTCCATCGGACGATAATCGAGCCCTGGTTCAGCGAGGGCCAGACCAAGCACTTCGTCGTCTTCGACCAGTTCGTCTAACCTCTCTCGTTCCTCCTTTCCTCGCAGAATTAACCCAACTCCGCTCATTACCGCAGGCACGCGCTCGACGAGGTCGCCGTGCATCTCACAGAGGGCGTCCCCGTTGACTGGGGGACATCGTCTCGCACTGCACGATGGACTCGACGACCGAGCTCCATGCTGTTCGGCGAGGACGTGCGCTCGCTCGACGCGCCCGTGTCCGACCCCTCCTCCTTCACACCCCCCTGCGGCACCTCCGCACACACGCAGGAATCAGGGGTGGCGGATACGGTGTACCCGTTGGACAGGTTCGTGCGCTCGTTCTAGCGCGGGTGGTTCCTGCGGTCGTACCCGCTATTCGAGTCCGGGGCGAGGCGACAAGGTGGAGCGGCACCTGGACGAGATGCACCAGTCGTTGGGCCGGCGGTGAGGCAGAAGGTGGAGTCAGAGCGGTAGCGCACAGCCTGAGGGGAGGATTGGGAAGTAAATTGTAAGGGCGCGAGCAGAACTGTGGGAACCATGACTCCGCTGCGCCGCCGCCCAAGCGGGACGGGCACTGCGAACTTGAAGCCTACGGTCGGGCCTGCGCATCGTCGACTGGCTCTGTTGCATCGCTGTCACACAACCAGATGTCCGACTAGGAGGCGTGCCAGAACCGCGTTGTCTGCTGCCCGAGCGGCCATCGAGCGCGCGACCTCGCCCAGCCGTGTCGCCTTCGTCAGCCACGCCTGGGCGCGCTCGCATGCAGGCATGGGTGTTCTCATCCTCTGTGTCAGTGCGCATGCCGGCCAAGTCGTGTCACCCTCGAACTTGCACGAGGCGTTGCATGCGGATGCAGGCGTCCGAAAAAGCTGAGACAGAAGACAGAAGACAGAAGACATGGGATACGGTCAGTACTCGAGTGTTACATGCACCAGCGTGCTGGCAGACTGATGTAGAAGTGAGGTGGATGGGACGCACCTCCGGGGGCTCCTTCGGGAGCTCCTCCGTGCTATCACAGCTAGATTCTCCGGGAAACCCGGGCAGTGGCCAATACGATGCTCGTAGACCGAGCGCACAAGAAGTGTGCTGGAGGTTCCAAGTTCGAGGCATCGCGGAAGGAAACGCTAGAGCTCGGAACGAGAGTAGTACACGGTGTTGGCGCGGTGGGATATCTGCTTTCTTGAAAAAGCCCAAGTCAAAAGATGGCGACCGAATCTGAACCCTCTACCAATGAACTCCAAGACGTAGACAAACCAGCGGACCACAATAAGCACTTGGCCAGCTCGTCGCGCCGTCGGACGACAGTAGCAGACAGACGCGCACCCGCGCTCGTTGCCGACCAACCACTGTGCATATCGGCTAGGGAGCCAGGGGTGTTTGTGTTCGTTGGGAGAGCAGTGCTGCGTGGTTCCGTCAGGCATCCGCTGTTATTTCAATAGTAGTCGTGCGTGGAACTCATCCGCAAGATATGCTGCATGAGCATGCCGGCGGAGTAGACGTCGAACGAGTACGGATCGAGCGCAGTCACGCCTTCGGGCTTGTCCACTTGGCTCGAGGGCAGAGGATTGGAGGCTGGCGGCCCGGTCTGAGGCCGAGTTGTCGAGAGGTGTGGAAGTCTATGAAGTACACTTTGTTTGCGACTAGTCGGGGATCGGTCGCGGCTTGTCTGGGGAACGCGTACACGGCGTTGTCGAGACAAATGTCCTGTCGAGCCAGGGTCGTGACGGATTTCAAATAAGGCACAGCCGTATGGTATACTCACCAGATGCGCAATGTTCAGCTTGTGCGTATATTCGACGCCCTGCGCCCGTGCTGGCATCAGTCACGGTCCGTACGCGCTCACGAGAGAGCGGAGGACGTACCTCGATGGTCTGATGAAAGATATCTAGTATAGAGCTATTCGGGAGATTTCGGTAGTCCAACATGTCGAGATGTCCAGTGAATGGCATGACGAGCAGGCGCGGCTCAGAGGGGATGATCTCGGCGGGTAGACCATGATTCGGAGAGGACGGATGGTGCTGCAAGCGCTCGGAGATGGCGCCTTCCTCCGTATCGGGGTCGAGTACTTTGACCACGTATTGTGGGATGGGGTTCCCGCGCGGCCGCGCTGTGTAGTAAACGCTTCCGTACTGAGAAGTGATTGGTTATCGCTCGGGTCATGGCAGAAGAGGAGTAGCCTGGCAGACACTTACTGGCTGGAGTGCCTGGTGAAGTACGATGCCCCTGGCGCGGAGGTCGGGGTGGTCCTTCAACCAGTCTGGAACATCGAAAGATGAAGACATATGTGCTCGGAAATGGGATGAGAATCGAGGACGAGAGAGGTGGAGATGTGCGTCGTGACGCGTGAGCGGCGAGCTCGAACGCTCTCTACGAGCCGGACCGCGTTTTCCAACATCGTCCCTTGCCACCCGCAGTAAATACGTGCTGTTGAGGCGCTGGGGGGCCGGGGCCGGGCGACTCCGAAGGCTGCAGCCAAGAACGTCAACTTACAAGTTATCAGTTCACGCACAAATTCGGTACATGGCTACAGTGCACTGATGCCATGCATCGGAGGAAAATTGGATGCTAAGAGAATTCATAAGTATACAACAACTAGCGAGCTGTCAAAACTTAAAAGGGCCAACGCCGACGGCGTCCGAGTCACGGGAGACTATGTACTAGTACTGCTACTTAATGCAGTTGGACAGTCGGATTGGGATATTACGACCAAGTCTCGCTACAACAAGTCGGAAAAATAGCATGGTACCCCAGTTGAAGGACCAATTGCTGTTGTATGCCAGAGAAACTTGAGTCCTGAACTCGTGCCAGTAGCAACCTCGATGACGAGCTCCAGCTTCAGTTGGGGATGAATTTGTGCCGTGATTCTGGGTCTCAGGGTTGGAATACTGTTTTCGAGCACGCATTTCACAATGGCTTCTCTCCCGTTGCTGATCGTACCGTCCTTTCACTCGCCATGGTCGGAGGCTGAGGGACTGCGGTCAGCCACAGCACGCATACCTGGAGCATTCGAGATGACGTCAGTCGCAGACCCTCGATGGCTGACATAGAGGGAGGGGTCTACTCCCCTGGGAGCGCGATGGTGAGCAGACGTCGCACGAGTGAGAATCCTTTAGCGAGGAACTCCCAGGTATACACAAACCAACGGAGCACCTCAGCACTTGTCGCGCTCGACGGGC
The DNA here is from genome assembly GCA_002900995.3 of Ganoderma boninense. NCBI lineage: Eukaryota > Fungi > Basidiomycota > Agaricomycetes > Polyporales > Polyporaceae > Ganoderma > Ganoderma boninense. The sequence goes on along the minus strand of CM035308.1, from coordinate 4,320,478 downwards.
AGTCGGATGACAGCGGCAGACTGATGCGCACCCACGCTCTTTGCCCATCACCAACTGCGCATACCGTACGGGGATCCAAGGGTATTCCGGTTCAGGAACGGCCGTGTACTGTGCCGTTTCGTCAGGTGTTAGTGATCCTGCTCGCGAGTAGCTGTGCACGGTGACGGTGCCTACCAAGAGCATGCTCTGCATGACCTTCCCGACATAGTAGACGTCGAAGGAGTATGGATCAAGTGTGGCCAGTTCTAAAGGTTTATCCTCCTGGCTTGAACGATCGGAGGCTGGCGGCCGGGCCCGAGAGCGAGTTGTCGAGACTGGCCGAACTCGATGGAGTACACCTTGCCTGTCACAAGTCGCGCGTCAGTCGAGGCTTGGTATTCTGAGGCAGATGCGTTGTTTTTGAAGCATATATTCTGTACCAGAAAGACGATCAGCGCGCTCAAGCGTGTCCGTGAAGCCTATTCACTAGATGTGTGATCTGCAGCCGATGCAGATACTCGATGCCCTGCCGCTCGGGTCCGATATCGTCCGATAACGAGCCCGAGTCAAGAGTCTCATTTTTGACAAAACGAGTCCACTGGACGGAATGCAACTTCGTGGTGGCAAGTGGCCAATTAAGTCCTCACGCCACGCAGCAGAATACTCTCAAAAACGAGCAACGGTCCTGAAAGCTCGATTCCGATCCGCATGTACATCAGCCGAGCTCCAACTGTTCCGGATAAAGTTCGGGTCTGATGACCCAGCGAACCCCCCCCCCCCCAGTACTGGGGTCACTGGGCCCTCGAGTCTGTCGTAGAACGGGTAAACTGTTCTGACATAGGTGACGTTCGGCGTCGCGCTAACACTCCTGCAGTTTAGTTTTGTCTTGCACTGGAAACAGCTTTCAAAGTAGCTATTTGAGACTGCAGTGGCGTGGTGCCGCCACCATGCGTTCGGACCCGGTCCGAAATAGTGCTGGGGATAAGGGAATTTGAACCTGGAATCAGAGGCACCACACGCTCTGGAACTCGGATCCTGAACCTAGAGCGTCTCTGACTCGACGGCCACCCATTCCTGGCAGAGGGAGCGTTTATAAGTAACGCGCTGATATGCATCGGAGTCTCCCAGCCGTCTCGAACGCTCACGCACATACCACCGTCAAGGTCCTCACTACCAAGGGTGCGTTGGATGGTCACTTCGTTGTTGCTGTCATTGTAACCTGAACCTCCCCGCTCTCTAGAGCCCAAAGCCATGTCTCACCATGCCCCTCCTGCTCCTGCTCCTGCTCCCCCGCCTGCTCCTCCGCCTCGCGTTTTAGCGCTTATGCACTTGTGGAATATGACTAACGGGATAGGGGTCGACTACTTCATGCCCACTCCTGACAACGGGGACGAGATCGACCTGCACTGGACGTTTCACAACGAGCCCATGAAACTGAAAAAGCAGACGTCCTCCGTCCATTACAGACCGCCCTGCATGCGCTATCGGATCTATTTAGGTACAATGGCGCCGGGTGCTGAGTATCTGCTGGTGTACGTGGTCAATCCCAAGGGTCCGAGCAACATCCAAGCGAATCGGGAAGCGTTCAAGCGCTGTCTGGTCCAGCTGGCCAACAGCCCGCACAGCTTCATGGCGGAGGCTCAGGCTTAATGCGAGTGGGGATAACGGTGCGTCCCGTCCATGCAGTTCAAGCTTCACAGACTGAGCTAGTTGCATTAAGACCCCCCAAGGACAATTGCTCCATTGATATATCTCGTCAACGACAACAAGCCGCTGTCGGCCATCCGTTATGCACGAATTGTACGATATGTCTTGATACGAATGAATGAACAACTGTACTACAATGTGTCATTCGTGCCACCGGGGACGTGTTTTTGGAGTCCTGAAAAAGGTTATCGGATATGAGACTACTGCGGTGAGGAGTTCCGCCACGCCCACAATCAATCGGACGATTGCAAGCACCTGCCGTGCCCTGGTGACAGTAGGACGACACCGACACACTGACGTGCATCCGATCTCTTTGCCCTTGAGCCATCTAGCAAACAGGTGAGGTATCCACGGCATCCCGTCCGGGTTGAAGGTAAACGTGTCCTAGGTGCCAGCGAAGCACGCTCGTCAGCAGCGACGCTTGCCAAGCCTTCCGAGCAGGCCTACCTGCGTCATGGCCTCGAGCGTTCTTCCAAGACAGTAGACGTCCCACGAGAACGGATCAAACGACTTCATCTGCAGCGGCGGAGCGACATGGGTGCCTGGCAGTGGGACAGCAGTTTGGACGCCAGGTCCGTGCGCGAACTGCTGGCAGCTCTCGAAGTCTATGAGGTACACTCGCTCTGGCTGCAGTCGCGCGTCGCGCACGGCGTCCCGCGCTGTTGCCGCGACGACATTGTGCGAGAAGATGTCCTAGGGAGTCGTGCATCAGGCTCGCAGCGACGTATCCGGCTTGAAAACGGGCTTACCATGTGGGCGATGCGCAAGCGATGCATGTGCTCAACGCCCTGCCAGTCCGGGGTCAGCAGTGGAACGCGCAAAGCACCAGCGTCACAGACCTCAAGGATCTGATCGAAGGTGGCAAGGATCGAGCTGGTGTAGTAGGTGCATATTCCGTCTATGGCTCCAGCATATGGCATTATCACCAAGGGACGCTCAGACCGGATGAGTTCGTGGGGGATGGTGTGGTCGGTTGGCGAATTCGAGTGTTGGTCGAGCAGGTCGAACATGGCTGCCTCGGGCCTGGTGGGATCGAGGGCCTTGACGACATATACGGGCCCTTCCGGATGCCGCTCTGTCATATATACTGTAAACTAAACCGGTCTGGTGTGAACGTAGTTGACTGCTTGGGTTGTCGTGCAGTACTTACCGGCTGCAACGGCGTGTGCACTGTGATTCCCCGCTTGAGGAGCTCTGGATGGGTGAGGAGCCAGTCAGGTATCTTACTCATGATGGGCTCGGGCTTTGGGAGTGAGGCAGCAGCACTGAGCAAGTCAAAAAAGGTGGGGGTAGATGGGTCGGTCATGGTGGCTATGGTCGAAGGGTTTGCTTGAACAATAACAAACGCGTAAACATCGTCGGAGCTGTCCGGCCCGGCGGGGCTACAACTAGCCAGGCCAGGATTTCGCCACAAGGAAGATGGACGTAAACATGACCAAACAACGACACTGAAGGTGCGCCAACGTTGTCCGTCGAGGACAAGCTCCTCCGACGATGTTCACAGTGATGCTCAGTAGACATTCGTGGCACGCACCGGTGCGTATCTCACACGAAACGTGGGTTCTTCAACTACCATATTGGCTCATATCTAGACCGCTTTCTGCAGTTATAGCATGGTCATTCCCTCCCAAACTGCTGCGTCGCTCGTTCCCCACGTGTCAAGACTCTCCTCTTCGTCGTGATAGCAGCCTGAATGACTACGGCCGTATCTGGGGATCCGTCCGGCGTTGCATTCCCCGGCTCAACATGCCTCTTCGTCTCCCGCGACCGGCAGAAAACGATGCTCAAAGGGCGAAACTGGGATCCAAGCTGCAGGATTTGCGGGAGTGGAGGTGCTGGGTTTTTGAATGGCTTTATCGAATTGGGAGAGAGGCCCCCGGTGCGTAAACCTGCCTTGCCGCCTTTCGCGTTTCCGACCCGCTCTACCGTAGTCCTCGCTACCTCGTCGTCAACTCCGATGAGGGGGAACCTGGGACCTCCGAGGACCGCGAAATCACACATTGTGACCCCCACAAGCTTGTCGAGGGCTGTCTCGTTGCGGGCTGCACCACGAAGGCCAACGTAGCCTACATCTACGTCCGTGGCGGGTTCCACCAGGAGGGATCCTATATCCAGCAGGCGATCAACGAGGCGCACAAAGCCTTGTCTCTTCGGCAAGTCCGCCTGCGGCTCCGGCTACTCATTCGATGCCTACCTCCACCGTGACGCAGGTGCACCCACGTTCAGCTCGTCCTCCGCCGCCATGAAGCTCTGCGCGCATGCACGGTCGCACCTGCCGCCATTCGACGCCTTCCAATGCTCACGCTGTGCGCAGGCGTCAGTGTGCTCGCTGCCTCTCGACATCTGCGGCGAAGATCCCGCACTCATGGAGTCTCTCGAGGACAAACAGGGCAGGCCGTGTCTCAAGCCTCCATTCCCCGCATACATCGGCCTTCTCGGCTGCCCCACGACTGTTGCGAATGTTGAGACCATCTCGCTCGCCCCTACCCTCTGCAGATGTCGTGCACCACGGTTCCTCGGCTTGCGGCGGGAGAAAAGTGTTCGTCTGGTGGACAGCATGCATTGGTGTCAGATGGGCGTAGCTCAAGCATCCCACCCACACCCTAACTGCTCAACCAGATGCCCCATCACCATTTCCCCCGATGTTCATCCTCGTCTTCCTTCGCCTCCGCTGCCTGCACGTCTCTGCTCCTACGTCTCTCTTCCTGCAGCTTCTCGCCCTCGCGCTCTCATAGCCACTGGTCCTCGTCGACCTTGTCCTCGGGTGTGCAAAGTGGGACGCAGCCTTGTGGGTCGCCGTCGTGTCGGAAATGGAGTCAGGACTGGGACGTGCATGAGGTGGCATTGGGGCGGGCGTGATATGGTGAGAGCAGCTAGCAGGAAACTACCAAGAACTCATTATGTTTCGGTTTCAGCCACCAACCCACGACGCGAGAAGTCTGGCAACACGTTCGACTGCAGTCATGCTCGAGGTCGTGCCACCGTCGCGCCGGGTCGGTCTCGTCCCCGGTCCCCTCTCGCGGCCAGACGCGATCGTGCGTGAGATCGAGTCTCGAGTCGGAAGTGCCGGTACATTAAGCGAATTGGCCTGACTTCATTCGGATGCGCGCGAAGGCTATTTGTGAAAGGAAACATCGCGCGAGCTCGCTCTGACAGACCAAGACCTCAGATCCGAGGCCTGATACATGAAAACATGAATTGGGTTCCACCTGACGATGCCCCGGCTCAGGTACATACCGTCTGACCCGCTCGATCCTTTTCGGTCTCCCTTTCTTCTCAAACCCGACCCGGAGCGGTTTGCACGCATGCAGAGCACGCGCTCGAGAAGGTCGCCGCCTGCCCCTTAGAGGGAAGCAACTCCATCAACGGCAGGAAATCGTCTTACGCTCCACGGTCGATTCGACTACCAAGTTTCTTTTCGGCAAGGATGTGCGCTCTCTTGGCGTACAAGATTCGGGGGTGACGTGCACCGGGTGAGCCGGTTCATGCCCTCGTTCAGGACCGGCTCGAAGCAGCCACAACGCTCAGGCGGTTCTTACAGTCGTATCGGCTGTTCCAGTTCTGGGGTGATACGGTCGAGGGTCATCTTTGCTAGGAAGTTGTAGACTCTGTCGCCGAGGCGGGATGCGGAGCGACAACGGCAGCGTACAGGGGAGGATGTTGAGAAAGGCGAGGGGGTCGACGAGACCCTGCTTCAGAACTTGTTGGAGTTCGCGGATTGTGCATCCCCCAGATTTGAATAGGGAGAGATAGATGCGTGCTGACGAGAGACAGATGGGAACACGCTCAAGGACGGGACCCCGAACATCCTCCTCGCAGGGCCCGATACAACGTGCACGCTGACGTTCTTGGCGTTCGCGTCTGCAGAGCATCCTGCTGTCACGTTCGACTGGAGGCGGAAGGAGATGCGGTCAGGATGTGGTTGGTCCTTCGAGACGGCCGAGTGCAATGACATCCGCGACATGTATGCCCGTGTCCATCAAATTTCAATGACATGCGCACGAATCTGGGTATGAGGCCGGACACCTGGACACTGATTGAAATCTAGGTCACGCGCGTTCTCTGGACCGTGCTGTGATTGTCCGGTCCCAAGGTTATATAAGTATTCATTGTGTGTATCGCCGCAGTTTATCGAGTTGTCGCATGCTGCACCCTCGTGTTTTCACCTTCACCCTTGCACAACCAGCGTCGTCCAATGAACTGAGAGTCTCGGCCTTGATAAAATGTGATGTGCGTTCAATAGATGATATCGAGCTCCAGGACATACCCTGAGACACCCGCCAAAATCTTGCAAGACAGTGCAAGAGAGAGCAACTCCTGAAGGTCGAGTGCAATCTGCAGGCACATGAATTGAATTCCGACAACAATAGATGGTTTATTGTCTACTCTATCTCGGGGATATTCGGATCCTGATGAGAGAGAGACCCAGATATTTTGGCAGTTGCCTCTTTTGTCAAACACGCAGACTGTTCTGGGATAAGGCGGCGTACAGCATCATGATCCACGACGGGCAATGGCAAATACCCCAGACCGGAATAGGGCTGTAAAATGGCCCGGGTTGGTCTCCTGTCACAGCCATATTCCCCACCTGAATTTTCAAAAGCGCTCGTTAACAAAAGAACATTGCAACCTTTGTATGGGTCTTTTACCGAGTAAGGATCCATTGTAATTGAGGTCTATATGGCGTTTACACGAAATCGCGGTCCGGAATATGATTGTGGCAGGAGACCAGTCCTGGCCATTTTGCAGTCATATTCCGGGTGGCGGTATCCGCCATTGCCCGTCGTGATCGTACTCAGTAGAGCGTTCTTTGTTTTATCGTGAAGGCAGCCTAGAGACTGCACTGGCACGGTTCCACTTACCATGCGTTCGAACTGTCCGGAATAAGGAACTTGGTCGAATCTGGACTCGGATGCACCGCACGCCCTCAGAACTCCGATCCTGGACCGCAACCCCGTCTTGACTCATCCCTTACCAATTTCTAGCGGGAGCGGGCGTATAAGTAGCACGCTGAGCGACCTGTCTTCCCAGCCACTGTCCCCGAACCCCCGTCCAACACTACCAGTAAGTCCTCTCTACAAAGGTGCGCATCGCGATGACTTCAATCCCGTCGTCATCGTAATGTGAAGTCTCCATCCAGTACTATGCCCTACGCCAGTATCCCGCCACCTCCCCCGCCTGAGGATCCCCGCACTCCAGCACTCTGGCACCTGTGGCGCTTGGTCGACTCGGGCGGCATCGACGACAGTTTCTTCGCGCCCGCCGTTGGCAACGAGGAGGAGGTTTCCCTTCCCTGGGAGTTCGAAGATCGGATGCACACGTTGACGAAGAGGGCGTCCTCAGGGTCCCCGGCCATACGGCCCTACATCATCTACTCTATCTACCTGGGTCCACTTACCCCGAAGATCGGATGCATGGTGGTCGAGATATACAATCCGAGGGTCGACGGTATCCGAGCCACTCGGGCGGCCTTCATGCGCTGCCTGGTGGACTTTGCCCGTAACTCGTTCATCTCGGTGTTGGGGAGTGAGGCTTGACGATGATTGTCTGCAGAGGTGAGCAGCCGAAAGTCCGGTGCATTTCGCTCAAAGGTTCCGGTTTCAAGGACTGAATGGCTCGCGTGTAGGCTGTCAACCACCGTGTGGAACGGTTCATTCAGTCCACATATCTCCTGCAGGACAAGAAGCCGCTGCCAGTTGTCCGTTATGCACGATTTGTACTCAAATTCATCATGTGAATGAATGAGTTAGATATGTACGCTAACTGCACCATCGGCCACGCGTGAGGAGAGTTTGGAACATGGTCCTCGGAAATGCCACTACTGCCGTGAGGAGCTCCCCTACTCCCACAATCCATCGGACGATCACAAGCATACTGCGTGCCCTGGCGACAGTCGGACGACAACGACATACGGACGTACATCCGACCTCTTGTCCTTGGAGCCACTTCGCAAACAAAAGCGGTATCCGAGGCGTCGAACCTGGTGGCTCACGAATAAACGCAGTCTATGTGCCCAGCGACGTGTGCGTCCGTCAGCAGCAAACTCTTGGCACGTCTCCGAGCTGAAGCTTACCTTAGTCATAACCTCGAGCGTCCATCCGAGACAGAATACGTCCCAGGAGAACGGATCGAACACTTCATCTCCAACGGCGGGACGATGTGCGTGCCCAGCAGCGGTACCGCGGTTTGAACGCCAGGGCCGTGTTTGAACTGCCGGCAGCTCTCGAAATCGATGAGGTACACCCGTCCCGCCGTCAGCCGGGCATCGCGCTCAGCGTCCTCGGCTGTTGCGGCGACAATGTTGTATACGAGGATGTCCTAAGAAGACATGCATCAGTATGAACGACGCATCTGCTCAAAGAACGAACATACCATGTGAGCGATGCGTAGTCAATGCATGTGTTCGATACCCTACGAGTGTGGTGTCAGCGTTGCGGAGCGGAATGGTAGTGAGGATCACACCTCGAGGATCTGATCGAAGACGGCGAGGATGGTGCTGGCACTGCAAGGGCAGGCTTCCCGTATGGCACTAACATATGGCATCACCACCAATGGACGCTCGCACCGAATGAGTTCGTGGGGGATGGTGTGGTTGGTCGGAGATTCCGAGCGTTGGTCGAGCAGGTCATACATGGCTACCTCTGGTATGGAGGGATCGATGGCCTTGACGACATACACGGGCCCTTCCGTATCCAACTCTGTCCTATATACCGTAAACTAAACAGGAGCGGGGTAAACGCGGTAGATTCTGGGATAGTGGGGGAGTGCTTACCAGTTGCAAAGGCCAGTTGACGATGATTCCCCGCTTGAGAAGCTCGGGATGAGTGAGGAGCCAGTCTGTTAACTTGCTCATGATGAGCTCAGGCTTGGGCTCGGAGGCATCTCTGGGTAAGTGCGAAACAGTGGAGAAAGGTGGTTCGGTCATGGTGGCCATGGTCGGGGCAAAGATATTTCAGCGCAGAGCGACGCACACTGACACATTGCGTCGCTCTGCGCTTCACGGTCAGCACTCATTGCGTCAAGTGCGCCAAATCCTGCGCCCTGGAGGTCGTTGCGCCATGCATGATGAATATTGCGTCGATGCGGCGACTCGTTGCGCGCAGGCGTTCAAACGCCCGTGGTCGGGTTGTGCCGAGGATTGTGGCGGACTTAGGGGCGGACTCTCAAGCACACCTAGCCGCATGCCTGCCAGTGGGGCCAGTGGTAATCGCTCATGTTATACATCCCTGGTCGACGAGCAGCCTTTGGTGACGACTCATCCAGGATTCACCTCCCTTGTGTATATACGCGTAACCGTCGAAATGACGGCTTCCTGAATCTCTCTTCCTAGGCAGTGCTTATAGCGCCGGAAAACTCAACGTGGTCAAACATTGCTAGCCCTCAACTGAGCTTCAGGTACGTTGACTGGTATATGTTTTTCCAGGTACTGGCATGGTGTAGTATTCTGAGCTTCGGTGCCCTCCGATTCCTCTGATCCTGATGATCTCGTGCTGTCCGACAGCCCCCGATCACTTTGGACTTCCCGACTCTCCGATAGGCATATACCGTGTCTGCTCCGACCTTGCATGTGGCGCGATACAATCTGGGGGTATGGATTGGGGCCCAGATGAGTATACGCCTCTGACATGAGTAGAATCTCGTTTTAGAACATCTTGACGTCGTTATCTATTCGAGGCCGAGGCACAGCTGCTACGGGTGTACGGTTGCCAGGCGAGTATCTTCCGGGTGTTCTCTACATGGTGACTAGTGTCGATGTTAGTGTAGTATCTTGACAACTTTCTTCCAGGTAGAATCATGAAATAGCAGAGATGGTCTTCCGACTGTCAACTACGGAAGGGAGTGCGACACCTGCGTGATGGTGAGCCTCTGTGTCCGGTTGCGTTTCTTGCTGAAACATTTGCGTCTCATTTAGAACCCTTATCGTGCGTCATGTGTTCCTTGCGGCATCGTCTGCGTCTCATGCGGATGGAGCTGCGTTCCCTGCTGCTGACGATGCAACCTCTGCAGCGAATGCCGTATCACGTTGCGTCGGGATATGCGTCAAGTGCGGGCAAGGATGCGTCGGGTTGCGTCGGGGTATGTGTCAAGTGCGCCTCAGCCTGCGTCAAGTTGCGCCCAGAGGTGCGTCGGGTTGCAGCAGGACTTGCTTCACTCACGGCCAGACATGCGCTAGCTGCGGCTCCGTATGCTTCTGCTGTGGTGCGCTTGCGCCACTTGCGACAAGATCTGCACCAATTGCCCTGACAGGAGCCATACGTTGTGGTAAGTATGCGCCCTTAGATTCTGTCATCCCAGATCGTCAATTATGACCGACTGTGTCAAGAGCCTAACTCTGCAGATTTGATTGGGAAGGTTGCACCACTTGACATGAACCATCCAGAACGTCCCAATCGATCGGTAGGTAAGTCGAACGGTCTTTGGGCTTGGCCGGAAAGATTAGCACAGTATCATTGAAGATAACCATCGAGATTCAGCCGGCGACGCTTCCCAATGTCAGTCCTACTCGTTCCATCTTGTCCCGTGAGTCCTTCTCCGTCTCGACTCTCCCAAGAGCTTGTATTCCTCTGTTGATATTCTTCCAGCGGTCCTTTGCTCTGATTCGACTGGTGCACATCCTACTCGCGTGCGATACCCTTCGGTTTGGGGCGTGAAGCCTCGGAAGTCTTCCGCCGTCTCGTGTCACCACTCATCGAGAGGACGCAAGAGAAAACATTTCGCTGCATACCGGGCTCCGTGTGCCAGTTGTAAGCATGTGCAAGAGAATTCTTCGACTATTGCCACGCTAACGTTCCTCGTCTGACCAGTTCAACATCAAACATACCGATGTGGAGAGTAAGGATACAACTTTAGCTTTACTTTGCTGGTCGTAACCTGGTGTTTTCATGACAGCGGCTGCTCGTAAGCGTCGCAGACTGGCTGGACCCATCTCGCATGGAAGGCAAGCGGTCGGGGAAGCGGAAGCGGAAGGAGGAGTTCACAACTAATAGATCAGCTAAGGTGAAAGGCGAGAGGGGGGAGAGGGGTGCAAATGACAAGAAGGGAAGGAAAGGGGACAAAGGGGATGCGAAGCGTCTCAAGAGTATGTTCAATTTTTCTCTGAGTGTTCTACCTATACGTATGACAATGTTACAACTCGGCTGTGAATTCAGAACACAACACGGCGTCTGCGAAGGTCAAGGAAGAACGATCTCCCTCTCCCATGTCCATCATCTCCATCACCAGCACACATTCCTCCGAGTGTGCATCTACCAAGAGCTCTGAGCCTATTGCTCCTCGCAAGCGTTCACGACGACAGCCTGTGTTAGGAAGGGCTGATGTAGCTGAAGATGGGACATGCGGTGCGTCTCATTATGGTGGTACTCGACCACACATTTGTTTTATTAATGCGAGTAACAACCAGAATGGACTGGTTGGCCTGACGGGGACTGGGAGCACACGTTCTCGCCTAGGGAGTTAGAACAGTGTCCTGGGCTCACCCCTAACCATTGGGCTTGCGTTACTTCAGGCTTCTCCGGCGGCGACAAAGATGCGACTCAGTGGATTCACGGCACTAAAAGCGAGCGACGATGTCAAGGAGCAATCGTTTGCGAGAAGTACCCATACTGTGGCTATATTCTGCATCCAAAGGTCAAGAATTCTGACAAGGCTAGGCAGCTGCAGGCGAAGTGCATCTGTGGTGCCATGCTTCGTCGTACGCAACCACCGTGCCGAGCAAGACAGCGGCTGTTTCACTTCTCTGGCGGCATCCACTTCATTCATCTTGGCACCCACAACCATCCTCGGCTGACACATGTCCTTCATCTGTCAAAGGATGAGAAGGCCCGCTTCGAGAAGATCGTCACCGAGCATCCAACTGCGGGCCCTCTCGAGCTGCTCATTGGCCCAACGACACTACGTGGCCCTGGTCCGTCAGTGGCGGATATCTCACCTGCTCTCCTGAACAAGGACCGTATCAAGTCAGAATGTCGCGCAGTTAAGGGCCATGCTGCAGGATACTCCGGGGGGGATTCGTTCGTCTCTCACTTTCGTGCGTTCTGCGAAAGGCACCCTGGGTTTGTCTTGTCGTCACACGTCCACGAGGTGACGGTCATCTCTATGCAAACTCCCACCATGATCTCTCAACTTGTCAAGGATTCATCACGCCTTGTTGGTCCGGGTGCAGTAAATGGCATTGTCTCCGATGCAGCTCATGGCTTTTGGTGTGAGCGAGCATCCCTTCTTATCGTCAGCTCGTCATACTCGGTCGACCTCCATGCCTGGATACCTTCGCTCCTCTCATACAGCAATGGCGCAACCCACGAGCACTTTCGCCTCCATTTTCTAACGCTGTTCCAAAGCATCGCTCGAGAGAAGCATGGCCGCGGTCTCCAATTTACGGACGAGGATCTGAGCAATGTATGTCTGTGATGATTTTGAGCACTAAGTACAACTAACCCACCTGGGCTCCTAGGTGGTTGACTTCAGTGAAGCCGAACGCAATGGCTTTATTGAAGCATTTGTCGACTTCTTCTGCGAATACGGCACCGACTCTGACTCAGGACCCATTTCCGAGGCTTCGCTCCGTTCTCGTGCCTCCGAACTTATCAGGGGTTGTCGTCAACACTTCCGCGCTGGGGTCACTCGTATCAAACGCATTGGAGGAGTCGTACCTCTAGGACGTGAAAACGAGTTCGAAAGGATGGCACATAACTTACTCGACCTTCCCGATGCGCAAACATTTCGACAGGAAGCAACCCGCCTCTTGAACAACTTTCCAGAAGTCCTCCCTTGGTTCGAGTGGTGGCTTCGCGACTCACATGCTTCTATGCTCTTCGTCGCTCGACGCAAGATGGACACTGACCTCTGGAACTCTCTACCAGAGTCGACGAATGCAGAAGAAGCGATGCACTGGAAGCTGTATCGGGGTGTTGGACGCGATCATTCGTTCTTTGATGGACTTGAAGCTCTCGCTGGTTTTACGGCTCACTATGAACATCTCCTTCTAGGAGTCGCAGGTACGCTTGCCCAGTCCATGTGTAACTGGCACTTTATTAATGAGCTAATATCGGTCACACTAGTTGGTGTTCCAGTGCGGTACGGGATAGCGGAGCCGTGGAAGGTTACTGCTGCCAGGATTGGGCGTACAAAAGTCAACCGAATGCCCCACTCTTCTTCCGGTGTACGTCAAACCCGCAGAACGAAAAACGACGGGCGCCCTCCAGACACGCGGAGCGCGTTGAAATCTCGCGGCACAAAAACCGAGAATCTTTTACGCCGTGTTTCTGTTCATCTAGGCTCTTCACCTGGCACTACGAAACAGACAAATACTCGACCTCAGGCTCCAGGTCGAAAGCCACAAACACAGCAGGTCCGAGAATTGACAGCCTACGACGATGCCCCCTCAGAAGGCAGCCCACCAGATGGCCGAGCCAGTGAAGATGAAGATGCACACAATTCTCCTAGCCTCTGCCACTCAGATACGGACTCTGATTCTGATATGGAGCTACAACGCTCAAGTGTGAAGACCGTCCAACCAGAAGACGATTCACCTGGGCTGGACCATCACCTTGTCGTTTCAGACACTGTCGAGATCGCTGTTCCTGGACCCAAACATAAGCCTCAATAATTATAATTTGTCTTTACGATCACCAGTATATCTAACAGACATACTTCCATTTTGTGTATGTATGCACAGGACGATCTATGAGACTCCGCTCAGTCAAAGACGCAGTGAACACCGTCGAACAAACTCAGGACAAACTCTCGAAATCCCTCCCAAGGACGACCCAGTCACTGCAAGCTCGGGACACAGCACACAACACTCCACCTCTTCTTCGCTACTCAGATGAAGATCGCTTTCCTGGATACCCCTGGGAGTCCAACTCTTGCTGGTTGGATTCTGCACTTCAGGCAATGTTTGTGACCCTTCTGTGGGATCCCAAGAGCTTCTCTGTTCGCTTCCAAAGCCAAGTTTCTTCTCAGACTAGACTTTATGCCCTTTACCGTATGCTGGACTTGCGCTACACACTCCATTGATCCCAGGGCCCTAATAACATTCCTGCCACTCTCCGCGACATGCGCAACAACTTCCGAAACATCCTAGCTGCGGTTCCTTCCCAATCTGTAGGCATGAAGGGTCAACCACCTCTTATCTCTTCCACAACACAAAACGACAATATTTTTGTAAGTCTGCTGTCTAGTAGTATCTTCCGGCTACAACACTACGCTTATGTCGCTTTCAGGCATGGCTCGGTTACCTTTTGCGGCGGGATAGTGACGACCCGACCAACGACTTCGCTCAAACCTACTTCAATATTTACTATGCGCCTTTGCGGACATGTACCCTCCTGCGCTCTGGGTCCTCACCATCCTCACTCTCTAGACCAGACCATGTTCAGGTTCAGCGGCGTCCACTTGGAAAGCTAGGACTACAAGCCTCCCGTGAGGCTTTTGACCAATACAGCGGGAACGTCGAGACCTGGCTCAAAGACATCACCTCTATCACACCCAGTCCTGCTCCTCAATCCTGTTGGCACCGTATACCGGACGCATCCTCGCCCTCTTGCCCTGGTGCCTCCTCTTTTATCCAACCCGTCATCTCAATTCCTGTCATTCTCTTTCTCGAGTTTCCAGAAGCAGAGGGTGGTGACTGGTTCCTACCCGATCGTATTACCCTTTCTCGAAGCAACAAGCAGTCACCAGAGGCCATAGTATATGAGCTCACTAGCCGGGCCTTCTTCAAGGCTGGAGTCCAACACTACGCGCTTCGTTTCCGAACTCGAATTGCAGGTGGAACTCGCTATCATATCTACGACTACGACGATATGAGGTGTGGTGGATATGCCGAACGAATTGTGTCTGGCTCAACACGCACACATATGGTTGGACGTCATGCCGACATCATCCCCCCTTCCGGTTTCACCTCTACTGCTGCGGCCATCTACGTTCTCACCAACGGTACCTCTGCGCAACAGACGTTTTCGTCTCGTCAAGTGATCGCATTGCAGCAGACACACGGAATTTCTCTGTCTTCCTCCGACGTTCCGACTATTCCGAATGCAGTCATTTCTTTCGAGGCACCTGGTTTATCTCTTGTCCCCAATTGTGACCGCTACTGGTTCAAGAGAGCACAACGTAAAACTACAGAGTTTCTTGACTTTGCCCGACTAGGATCTTCAGACAAGTCTATTTCGACAGCAGCACCAGTATGTCTACAAGTTACAACATCTTGACATATCAGATCTGAGGCTAACCATCCAAAAACAGCCACACCATTCTCCAAGCCTGCCTGGAAAGGTCGAAATAGTGCTTCCTTATTCTCACCATCCACAACCTCCACTCCCATTCCCGTTTCGGTGCCGATGTGGAGCAACAGGCGATGGTCACCACGACCACATCCTTGCTGGCCTCGAGGCCCTCCAATGTGTAACGTGCGAACAATGGTCTCATATTGCCTGCCAGACCTCCGGTTCAACTCCATTGCACAATGGATTGTTTGAATGCCATGAATGCAACTTGAATGTTTTCGGAACAGTTTCATCTCTCCAGTGAGCAACCATTTGGGTGCTGGATAGTCATATCTTATTAATGCACTGACAACTACGGCTCTAAGCCATCTGAATGACCAGGATTCCTGTATCAAATCGTCACCACAAAGACCACACTCAGCAGGGCTACAGTGCGTAACAGTATTTAATAATCCAATGCAGATTATTAAGAATATTATATAGGCCCAGTCGTGGTGCACTTATTCGTGTTGGTGACTTCTGGTACCCTGCTCGTGTATTGCAATCACGAGTGGATTCAGATGGACGCCCATGCTGGAGAGTTAAAGTATGGAGAGAGTCATTCCTCCTGGAATCTGCACCACATCTAGTTCTGGAAGATGACATTCAAGATGACTTGTGGCATAACAGACACGCTCAACGGCACACGCGGGTAGGTCGCTCTCACATAGATGTTTGTATTTTAGGCTTACATTATTATGTCAAAACCACAGCTCGGAAAGTGGGAGTTAGCTTCAAGACAGCCAGATGAGGAGTCGATCCTGGCAAACCCACACTCCTATCCATATACCCCAGCTGTCGACCAAATTCTTTCTCCCCATACCACCGTCCTCAGCACACTACTCAACTGGACCCCAGAGGACAAGACCCCTCTCGCTGATGTCGTTCCTGTGCTCGCTTTTGCACGGAAGGCAAGGAAGATGTCGCGACTGCCAGCTGAGCGTTCAGGAATGGTGCCATATGCAGGCAATCTCACTATTATCGAGCGTGCACAGATCATCAACTGGTTCAACACTTGGGTTCCCCGCAGCTCGGATGCAGGAGTGGATCACCAGTGTCCCAATTGCTCATGCATACACATTGGTCCTCGCTTCACGGCTTCACGATGCAGAACTGGAAGCAAGTACCATTGACAACGACTCTGGCGGTAATGAGGCTCCAGGCCTCACATCTGATCTCTTACAACGTGCATGGAAGTTTCAGGTCTCGGAGACAGATGCGCACTCGCATAATGTTGTTGATGTTGACCGCGAGTGCATCGCAGCTTTCGAACAAAGGTTGTTTGAATGCTCTGCATATGCAGGACTTGCCGGCTTTCACCAGTGGGGCTTAGATTCCGGAGATCACCAAGCATGCTGGAACCCATACAACGAGGTCCCTTCCCACTGGGATCTACACGACTACGAGTGGGACTATGAGGAAGAATGCCAGGTGAGTAAATAACTATACATCCTAGTATTTGAATTGCACTGATACTTTTGACTTGCATGTGCTTACTACTAGCCCGGCCTAGCCTATATCTATGAGGATCCACCAATGCCAGTCGAGATTGCTGCCGTCCATGCAGGTCAACATAAATCCATGCCGAAGCCCCGCCCAGTCAACAAGGGTATGAGCGCATAAGGACAAGAACCCGCAACACCATGCTTGGCCTCGGCCTCGGCGTCCTCGATACCCCAATCTTTATTCTTCCCCTCCCTATTTTTCTATGCTCCGAGTCCACTCATCTCTATTGAATAAAAGCTCCCTATATCCTGTCATTACTGCATTGTTGTACCAACTCACGGCGCCACCATACGACCGTGCTCTACATTCTTTGCTAGCCTTGGGCTGTCCTTACTGCATTATGATGATTGCACCAGCTCACGGCATCACTGTATGGCCGTGTTCCACATTCCTTACAAACTTTCAACCTTTTAGCCATCATATCAGTCAATTGTATTGTCAATAGTGTCGCATTCTATATTCACGCCTGACATCCGTACATACTAAGCCGCTCTACCCTGCGACGCGACGTGAATGGCAATGCGGGTGGGGATGGACGCATCCATTGGCGAGTCACGTAGAGCCTCGTTACTCCCATCTGCTCTATGCATGAGAATGTGAGTCAAGTAAAGAGCGATCAGGAACAAAGACCATAATGCAGTGGAGGTCACATACCAAGACCATATACCGAGGTCGTGTCCTGCAAATGCGTGCCTTGCACCGTCAGCCAATCGTCCTATGCACAATTCCTCGTGTCTACCCGCACTTGCGCAGCCAGAGACGTGCCCGGAGTCGAGATATAGCGTCTTTTGCTCGCAGAGGGAGGTGTATGTTGTGCCGCACTGCGACAACCTGCCAGGCGTCTTCCAAAACCCAGATCCTTGACACAGCGTGATGCGAGCGTGCCGGGACATGCGCTTTGGAGCCTCTGCATTGGGCTGAACGTCCGAGCTGGCAGATCTTGACCCGCTTGAGTCGCGGTACTGCGTCTTGCCAGAGAGCCGTCCGTAGAGGTGCTGCCAGTGAAGCCCGCCAGAGCTGTAAAAGCCTGTCAGCACACATCTCGTCAGTCAGTGGACGCGGACACGTTGCTGTGCGCAGCACACAAGTGCAGGGCCCGAGACGAGAGCAACTAGGAACGAGAGCAGCGGGGAAGGGAACAGGAAGCAATCCTGTCACGGTGTCGTGTTCTTGTCACTTATTTGGGTCTTAATGAACAACGTTGTGTGCCATGCACAACGTTGTCGTACACACATCACCAGACAGAAAATAAGCACCCAGTCGTAAAAGCCCCTCCATCTACCAACAGGCAACAGACCCAGCCGACACCCAAGGGAACAAGTCAAACCACTTGGGAAGCAGAGAATGAAACTGGATTTGGTGCTCTGGAAACACACTGAGGGTGGCAAGTTTGATAAGGACGTACCTGCATAACGTGCTACATAACGCGCTACTCCACCACCCGTCCGACGCCTATACTTGATCTTCCAGGAAAACGACGTGCAAGCCACTAGTCAGAGGAAGGTTGAGGTAAGAGACCGAGCTGTCGGTACACGACGTCAGACCAGGCTCACCACCACGTCACCTGTGCTTCATGAGTCGTCTCACCTGCAGCGACGTGCTTCTCACGCCTTGACAACTTGCAGAGGGCTCCGTTGCATGAGCTGCAACACAGGCGGATGGCATTCTGCATCCTGCGCTGCAGCCCGACGCAACCGGGCCCTGCAAGCTGGCAAAACGCACGATGCACGCCATTGCAGGTTAGACGATGGAAGAAATGGACTTACTTTGTTGACGCAGAGTCACCCGGCTTCCAGACATGGGCACGGGGGGATGGTGCTCAACGCCCGTGCACCAGTCCAGTCCACAGCACCCGCAAGAAAAAAATAGGGACTCACCTGAGCAGGATTTGCGAATGGAGGGGGGGGAAGGGGTGGGAGCAGACATGTCGAGACAGACAGACGTGTCGCCAAACGCGTCGCCGTCAACAGGATCAGGTGACTAGAATTAGACGCGTGTAGAGCGCCTATACGTTACACGCGTTCCTGGAGCCTTGTGTCCTGCTACTTGTCTACGCTTGTCTTTCGTCACCGCCTGGTCGCTGGGCTATCTAACGCACCCCCAATCTCACTAACTCATCTCTTCTGGGCAGTCTTTTTCGACGGACGTCGTCAAGGAGAGTGGCAGCCCAACGACCAGCCAACCTTGAGCTTCTCAGAACCCCTTCCCGCCCCACTCCCTCAAGCAGCTCAATACCCTCCACACCATCCTCGCCCATCCTTCATGCCAAATTTCGGGACAGCACCGCGACTGCGACGTCGTACGTTGTCGATGCCGCAAGCATGCGCACCTTCTCCACACCTGTCGCTTCTGCCCATTATCTTTCTGTGTATACCTGCATATCTTGCTGCATTAAGGTATGTTCCTCGCGTCTGAGTTTGCGCTTTACATATCTGTACCTGCGTCCTCTGCGTCATTATCTGCGCCTTTCACGCTGTACCCTGCGTCCTCCGTGTCATACCGTGCGTCCACTTGCGTCGTGACCTGTTTCATTTTGCTTCGGCCTGCATCAGTCCTTGCGTCAAAACATGCGGTGCGTCGCCTTGCGCTGTTTTTACCGTGCCCCCATGGTCGGAGGACCGTCAGGCTGGCGCCGTTCGGGGTGTCGCACTAGTCCCCTACTGGCGGGCAAAGATATTTCAGCGCAAGGCGACGCAAAGTGACGCATTGTGTTGTTGTTCGTGTCTGCTGCGTCACACCTTGCGTCCGGTTGCGTCCAACCTGCGTCCAGCTCCATCTGTCTGCGTTGGTCACCATTGTGACTGATACATACTTGCAAAGTCTGATTCTGTACTTTAATGGTGCGATAAGCAACTTATAGGATTTGTGTAAGGTGTGAGGAAAGGACTCGCCGAACTCGGGCCTCAGTCTCAAGGATTTCAAGACGCTCATTACTCACTCGTCCAGCGTGAGAAATTGAATTTCTCCTAGCAGCCGTGCGGATATCGCTTCGCTCTCCACCCTACCCTCTACCAGCTCGAGTCTATCCACCACAACTCGATATTCAAAGTGTAGTACCATTGGTTAGGAAGCCTATGAGGTAATGTCAGACATCAGTTTCAAGAGCTTGCGAATATTAATATTCTGAGTCAGCCGATATGGATCCAAGCCGATGCCCTCAAGAATTGCATACACTCAGCAATGGGCCATTATGAAACAGACCTCAGATAGAACCCACTTGTTCGTCTACTTATTACTTTATCAAGCCCCGTTAACCACTGACCACTTCTTCCTCTAGGACAGTACTGTTTGGACGTAATGGGAGCCTGAGACGTAATGAACATCTCACAACAACGCGCCACGAGCGTCTCACCTTGGGTCGGTCTGCGTCGCCCCCTGCGTCAGTCTGCGTCTCTTTGCGTCGCGGTTTGCGTCTAAGGATGCGTTGCGTCGCCTTGCGCTGTTTTTACCGTGCCCCCTACTGGCGCTCGCTTAGACAATAACGGCGTAAACACACAGTTGCCGACGGCGTTTTCCGACATGGCGGAGCTGAAACCAGACGTCACAGGCTCCTCTGCCATCTGGTTTTCCTCCGAGTCGCACTATACGGGCCATCCAATAACTCCGGCAAGCGTTCACCGAGTCGGAGTCTGCACCAGCACTCGCGACAGACTCCTCGAAGCATGAATGAGAGTTTTAACCTTCTCGACACCCTCGACTCGGACGGTGGAGCTGGCGGCGGTGGCAGCCGGTGTGATCGTGATCGCCGACGTTGACGAGCCGGGAAGCCCATGAACCGCACTGGCCTGAGGCGAGAACAGCTCGAATGTAAGCACACGCTGGACATTGTGAACGTGCACTGAGTCAGTCTCGTGGGACTGCCCAAGGCTTGCGATGGTGGCGAAAGAGGGAGACAACGTCAATGACACAGAGACGTAAATCCGACCTCATTTCCCTTCACTGGCAGCCATCGAGCGGAGAGACCCGGTATCCGCGGTTCCTTCTCTAGGCTAATCATGAACCTTTCCTGGACGCCAGAAAAGAAAATTGGCGTCAGTGGTGATCATAGCTAGCATGCCTGCCTGTGAAGTACCATGACTTACCTCGGCAATGTCTTAGAGTGTCCTCCTGAGACAGTAGACGCCACAGGAGAACGCCGTCAGTCTGGCGTCACATAGGGTATCGTCATGGTCTTCGGTCGCACCGACAACATTGTGTTTATAGAGGTCCTAGGGCCCATGCGTCAGTACGACGTGCCCGACTGGCGAAAGCGACTCACCCCATGGGCGATATGCAAACGATGCAAGTGCTCTACACCCTGCGGAGGGTGCAGCGTCAGCGTTGCAGCGAGCCACAGCCTGAGAGATTGTCACGGACCTCGAGAACTTGGTCGAAGGTAGCGAGGACGGAACTTGTCCTGCAGGAGCAGAAGTGCATTATTCCGCTAGGAAAGGGTATAGTTACCACCAGACGGTCGCATCGGATGACCTCATGCGGGACGGTGTGATCTGTCGGAGAATCCGAATGGCGATCAAACAGGTCGTAGAAATCAGCCTCCGGTCTGGAGGGATTAATGCCCTTGACAACGTATATGGGACCCTCTATACGCCACTTCGTTGAGTGTGCCGGAAACCCGAAACTGGGCCACATGGACAACTATCGGCAGGGGAATAGTAGTTGTGGGGATGCTTACCGGTTGCAACGGTCACGGTTTGTGCAGAACGAGGACCCCGCTTGTGCCATTCTGGATGGGCGAGAAGCCAGTCAGGTATCCTAGTTGTGTCCATCTCGGGCTCGAGGCCTTGGTCGAGAGATGTGGCCATAGCAAGACTTGCTGTATGCCCTGGGTGGATTGCAGTACGAATGCCGACTCGGGGGTGAAAGAAGAGCCGCCCGACTCCCTCCGCCAATTCGACGACAACGAAGACGGAATTGAGTGACATCGCGTGACGGCTCTCCCACATGATGCTTCCGAGTTCCACTCCTCTGAGCCCGACCGCTCAAGCGCTCATGGTGCAATCCCTTCCGAGTCTTTGTACCCATGACTACATCACATTTGGCTCGCCTCACGTTGCGCAAACATTGAACGATGGAAGGAGACAAAAAGAGCATGTACAGCGGCACCAGGCTTTCGGCACACCTCTAAGAGACTCACAGTCCATCTTATGACAGTGAATACTACGAGAACTCTCCGAGCAGAGGGACGGCAATTGCAGACCCCTGAGCATCCGCGTTCGTTGCCGATTACCCACGTGCACAGTTTGGCCAGGAACCAAGGCGAAGAAGAACACCAGAATCCTCGCTATAATATTTGAGTGCAGGCACAATTAGCTACGACGGCTGGTAAAGATGAGAACGGTGAGACTGACCTTCGCCAACGCAGCGAACAGCTGTCCCATGCAGTACACGTCCCACGAGTAAGGGTCGAAATGCTTCATCTGCAGTGGAGGCTTGTATTGGGTCGAGGGCAGCTCGATGGCCGGCTGGCGACCGGGTCCCAATTCCAGTTGCCGCGACCTGTCGAAGTCGATGATGTAGACTCTCCCGGCCTTTGTTTCGGGATGCTGTTTCTCGCTCTCTTCCAGAGCCACTACCACGTTACCAGAACACAGATCCTACGTTGTTGTTTATATGAGAGTTAACAGCGCTCGAGAGATATGAGACGGTGCGTACGATGTGTGCAATGCGACGGCTATGTAGGTAGTCGACGCCCTGTCAACAGGATAAGAACAGGTGACAGTGGAAGAGGCGCTAACAGTGGCACCTCTGCAATCTAATGGAAGACTTTGAGAAGCACACATAGCATCTTCAGAGAGTTCTTCTCTCGGAGGATGGGTCTGTTTATGCGTAAAAGGAACGGCATGACCAGTAGAGTGCGGTCGGACCGGACAAGCTCGCACGGGACGAGATGCTTTCTGGGAGATGTGTCGTGCCGGAGGCGGTCGATGATTGCCTCCTCTTCGTTAGCAGGATCGAGCACTTTGACGACGACCTTGGGCCGGTCCTGTCCACTGGTGGCATATACACTGCCCTGGAAGCAGACGGGTTCAGTAAGATTGGCTGTTCCGACGGTCCGAGAAGCACTCACAATATTCAGTGGATAGTCTAAGAGCACGTTGCGTTTGACGAGCTCTGGATGTGTTTTCAAGGCCTCGGGGACCTTGAGATGGTCAGGCAAATAATCATCAGACATCGTCGAAGAAGGGGGAGATCGACCGGGACTACGACGCGAACGCCACTGCATGCGCCCACCGACGGAACCCCGACCCCGGGCACCGCGATATGGGAAATCCGGAGTTGCCCGAGCCTGCGCCCTCCGGCTTGGCCGCGCACGCGGCTAGCCGGCTCGCTCTCGTCCTAGGCCTCAGACCTCGCTCCCATTCTCTCGCAAGGATGCCCTCGTCTTTCGATGCCCCAGACTGGCTCAAAGACCACCCCGAACTATGCGCCAGGGGCATTTTACTTCAACAAGCACTGAAGCCAGTGAGTCCCTGGCTCCTCTTCCTTTGTGGTGTCCGTGTCGACGTCAGTAATGAATCGCTTCCCAGCCTGACATGGGAGGCATCTACTACACGGCCCGGCCGATCTGCACCTACATCGCAGTAGTCAAACTCCTTGGCCCCGCCATCGAGGAATGCTCCATCAATGAACGTTTGCGGCACAACCTATCCTCTCTGAGTCACACCTTACCCTGCGAGATCATTCCCTGTGAACGTCTCGCGCTCGTTATGCTGTTCATAGGAAGCTTGGATTCCCTCGACTTCAGCAATAGACCAAATAGCTTCGTTCTGGACGTCTAACATCAAATATTCGAGGCGCATCCCCGGCTTTCATCCGTTGAACGCGCTGACTTCAACGCTTGTGCGGTTGCAGGGCGTCGAGTATCTGCACCGGCTGCAGATCGCGCATCTAGTGGGTAGGCTAGATTGAGATGTCTTACTCTCGCTGACAGTATGTTCTATCACAGGATATATGCGTCGGGAACGTCAGATCTGCCTTCTCAGTACCATGCCACAACCAACGCGCGACTCGTGGCGGGAAAGGTGTATCTCATCGACTTCGGGCAGTCTCGACAGCTCGCTCTTGGGCCCGGCCTCCAGCCTCCGATCGTCCTACCCTCAAGTCAGGTGAAGAAGCCTGCCGGCATGGACGGTAGCCATGCTGGATCCATACTCGTTCGATGTGTACTGAACGAGCGAGCTCATATAGGAGCGTTTGGAGGTGAGCCCACTATTCACGAGCGGGATCGCTGAGGCGTGATGAATGTTGCACAGGACATCGCCGAGGAAGGGCAGGATTATACTTGACTCCTTCGCCGATATGCGCAGTGGCTGGTCGGCAACGAGTGCGGGCGCACGTCCGTCTGTCGCTGTCGTCCGACTGCCCGCCGCGCGCGTCAAATGATGAGCGTGCTCCGCTGGTTCGTGTATAGTTTGGAGTTCCTCTACCGAGCACTCATCTCAGCACGACGTCTCCTCTTCTTCTCGCTCCCATGCGAGTAGTTGTCCGATCGTGTACTTCAGAATTTTGTGGTCTTCATCTAGCTTCCCGAACCACTAGCACGCATGTAGTCCGCGCGCGGGGCCGCTGTCTCTCGCCCGGCATACCATACTGGACACGCAACAGCTTGGCGCGCATGGAGAAGCAGTACTATCGCCTCATGCGCAAGAAGAGCGGGATCCCGACACAGGACATTGTCGTGAGACATCTCAGTACTGCCACATTCCCGACGATTTTGCCCGCCCTGACTAGGATCATTGTTTCAGCAAGTTTCGTGGGCTTGGGAACGGATCTGGCTTGGGGAATGCGAAGGAGCTCGTATGCGGGCCGTCGCCATTCTCGGAGTTGCGTTCTATCCACATCGTTATTTCCTCAGTGTGTCAGCATCCTTGGACGTGCTACGATCGTGTATTGACTACATCCTACGTTTTGCTGTCCCCGGCCGGATGCTTTGATTGCGATCTCGAATCTTGCCACGACACTGTGGATCGCAGTCTACGGCATGTGTGGTCGCGCCCAAGCCATCCGCGCGCACGGCCTCAGGCCAACCTCGAGGCTGACCTCTACGGCCTGGCGAAGTGGCAACTTGAACCTCGACAGCTCCCACTCGCCCGGTGGTGGTCGACTTGGCCAGCATGTGCAGCGACGAGCGCTCGGATGAGAATGCCTACGCGTGTGCGCCGGGAAGCAAGCCCAGGAGAGACTGACGAAGGCGACACCACTGGCGAGATGGTGTTCCCTGGCTCCCTCTCCTTGATTCCGGCGCCGCTTCCGAGACAGCTCCGCACGAGTCAAAAACCTTGCTCTCGCATTTTCGGTACCGCGTCGGAACTGGATTGGAACTGGTGCTCGGGCTTCGCGCGATGTTTTAATACGGCGAGACTTTGTTCGAATAGTCGCGCATACGCGCCCGGGAACGTAAAGAGACGAGGAAAGCGTGAATAATGTAAATAGGCTTCCCAAGAACCTCTATGAAACTGACAGTCCGCTCGAGGATCGTGAACGCCAACAGCACTCTCCGAGCAGTCGGACGGCAGTGACAGATGCTCAAACATCCGCGTTCGCTGCCGATTACCCACTGGCACAGCTTCGCTACAAACCATGGTGGGGGCGATTGAAAAAAGATCGTCTGTCGAGTTTATTAGGGATCAGGGTGGGCTACGTTGTCGGCCGTCGGCCAAGGAGAAGAATGGGGGACTAACCTTGGTCAACCTTTCGAATAACTTTCCCATGCAGTACACGTCCCACGAGTAAGGATCGAAAACCTTCATCTGCAAGGGAGGTTTGTATTGTGTCGACGGTAACTCGATGGCCGGCTGATGGCCAGGGTCCAAGTCCAGTTGCCGTGACCTATCAAAGTCGATGACGTACACCCTCCCGCCTTTCGTTTGGGGATGTTCTTCCTCGCTATCGTCCAACGCTACCAACACGTTACCGAAACATAGATCCTATAATATAAATGCGACAGTTAACGTTAACGGGGCCCCGAGGGTAGGGGACAATACGTACGAGGTGTGCGATGCGAAGGGAATGTAGGTGATTGACTCCCTGTCGACTAGATAAGGACGTGCGAGGAGGTGAGATCAGTCAAGAGTTCGCACCTCTGCGATTTGATGGCAAAGCCCGAGGCAAATGCGCAACATGACGAGTTTACTTGTTTGTTGAAGCATGGGCCGGGCCAAATCGTATACGGATGGCATGACGAGGAGAGCGGGATCGGACGGGACGATCTCGCATGGGATGAGGTGATTCCTGGCAGAGGTGTCGTGCTGCAGACGATGGATGATAGCTTCCTCTTCGTTATCAGAGTTCAGAACCTTCACAACAAACTGTGGGGGTTTGAACGGGTCGGTAGCGTACACGCTGCCCTGGATGAGGCTCCGTTAGTACAAATGCCAGTTACCGCCGTCTGTGGCGGACATACCGCATTGAGTGGATGATCCAGAATCAAACCACGTTTGATGAGCTCAGGATGCGATTTTAGAGCTTCAGGGATCTGGAGATATTCTGGCACCTCGAAACTCATGGCCAACGCAGGGGGGTAGGACGATGAGGATGGCTCGGGTCACTAGCGCCTGCAGGACCCCGAGCGACCAAACAAACGGTGCCGGAGTTGCCCGAGCCACTGAGAGCGCGGACAACGGTCAGCGTCGAGCAAACACCCTTCGTCACCGTCCACGACGATGCTCAGACACACGTCGCAGGCGACCCGTGCGTATCCCCTACGAGCTGTCGATTTGCTAACGCCAATGCTCAAGCTTACATCTGGATCGCTTTCTGCAGGTATAGCACGGCCATTCCGTGCCAAGCTGCCGCGTCGTTCCTTTGCCACGGTGCAAGACCCCCCCCGTTCGTCGTTATGGTGGCTTGAAGGACCAGGACCGCATCTTCACCAACGCGTACTGCAGACACGACCATGGTATCAAGGGTGCTCGGTGCGTAGCTTGTGATCCGTCAGACGTAGCATTTCCCAACTGAGCGAGCCTCTCAGTCTCCCAGCGACTGACACAAATCCATGGCAATCTTTCTCAAGGGCGATGGATAATCCGGCCGTGAAAGATTCTGGACTTCCTGGGCATGAAGATGATGGGTGGTTTGAAGTGGGAGAAGGACCCTCGGTGCGTAATCCAGGTCTGCCCCCGTCCATTTTCCAACCCGTTCTACCGCAGTCCTCGCTACCTCGTTGTCAGCGCTGACGAGTGCGAGACTGCAACCTGCAAGGACCGTGAAATCATGTGCGCCGACCACTCCAAGCTTGTCGAGGACTGTCTCGCTGCTGGCCGTGCCATGAACGCCAACGCGGGCTAATCTACATCCGTGGCGAGTTCGAACGGGAGGCGCCCCACGCCCAAGAGGCAATCAACAAGGCGTACAAGGCCAGCTTTCTCGGTAAGGATTCTCGCAGCTCTTGCTAATCGTTCGACGTCTACCTCTGTCGTGGCGCGGGTGCATACATCGCGGTGAGGAGGCCGTGCTCATGGAGACTCTGGAGGGCAAGCAGGGCAGGCCGCATCTCCAGCCTCCGTGCGTCGCCGACATCGGTCTTCTCGGCTGCTCCACGACTGTCGCCAACGTCGAGACCATCTCGGTCGCCCTACCCTCTGCAGGCGTTGTGCATAGTTCCCCGGTATCGGGCGGGCGCGGAACCATGGAGCTCTATATCTCGTCATATCAACACCTCACGTGTCGTCGAGCATCCTGCTCAAATGCGTCATTGAGCAGCATTGCCGTGGTGCCAGTGGTGGCTGCGACGATCTCCTTACCGTCATCCCTGGTGGCAGTTCTGTTCCTGTCCTCCATCTCCCGCCCGCTTGTCTCTATGTACCCCTTGTTTGTGACAACTTAGGCCTCGTCTGTAATTGAAGCTTCGTTCATCCACACCGGCCATTAACCAACTCCGATGAGTTGCCCCATGTCGCTCACCCCCGCCGGTTGTGATGATCAATGTGCTCCCAGGCCTGAGCAACGAGGTCCTCCCGCAGATCGATTGATGCGTCCCCCACCCCTCCACCTGCTCTTCAACCTCGTCTTCCTTCGCCCTCTCCCTCAACGTGTCCGCTCGCCCCTGCCCTTTGTCCTGCAGATTCCCGCCTGCGAGCTCTCGCCGCCCGTAGCCCTCGTCATCCTTCCCTAATGGTGCGCATGGTCAAGCGAGTGGAAAGCATCCTCACGGAGCGCTGTTATGCCTGTGGAGGTCGAGCATAAGCTGCCGGGGAGCGCAGGTATCTTCGTGGGCATGTTCGAGAATGACGAGTTGTCGTACTACCTCGGCCGGTTTCCTACATCTCAGGCCCAGGCTCTCCTGCTGGTTGTTGGAGGGTCCGAGTGTCTGCGTGTACTGCGGAAGCAGAAGGGAAATGGGTGGAGTGTGTACCGTCCAAACGCTACTGTGCATAAGACCATCCGATCCATGCCGCCTGGCGGCCTTTCTCGTCGTGCCCGTCTCATGTCCGCCGCATGGATAGCCATCGTCTCGCGCTTCATGATGATGGGCTTGGCAAATGAGCTTCCTCCTCAGCAAGGATGTGGGCTCGGTCGACGCGCAAGATTGTGGACGGTGCACTCGGCGGACCTATTCGTGTGCTCGTTCCAGGACGGGCCTGCTTAGAGCCATGCGTTAAGATTGATGTCGGAGAGTTACGCTTCATGAAGTGAAGGATTATCTGCAGGGCCGGGTGACGGTACGTCTCGTCGACATGCTCCGAGCTTCGCTGACTGAATGGTCTGGTTACAAGCCGTAAATCATCACATCAGAGATTGAACGCGACTGAAAGCCTCCCTGCCATCCAGAACTTATAATCCGACTCCTCTCAGCCCTCTGTCCAGCATCATGGCAGACTTGCAAAACCAACAGTGTCCCCCGCCCCAACCGGATCGCCGTGAGCCCTTTTGCACTTGTGGGGCTTAGCTGATTTCGGTTTCTTCACGCCTGTCTTTACCGCAGAGAACAGGGATCCTCTTCCCTGGAACTTCGGCGGTCTTACCCACAAAGTGTCGAAGAACACGTCCTCCAGCCATGCCAGAACCGCCACACATCATCTACTACGTCAGTCTCGGTCCACTGACGCCTCAGGACAAACATCTGGTCATCTACGTCCTCAACCCCAAGGAAAACGACATCCAAGCAAATCGGGCGGCCTTCAAGCGCTGCCTAGAAGATCTTATCAACGACCCGCTCCGCTTGATGTCGGAGCGTTATGCTTTATGCTTGACGAAGGATTATAAGCAGGGCCGGTCGACGGTACGTCCCGTCTATATGCTCCGAGCTTCACATACTGAATGGGTTGCATTCAGGCTGTAAACCACTACGTCGAACAACAAACTCAATTCACACGTCTCCTCGAGGACGAGAAGCAATTGCCTGTCGTCCCTTATGCAAGTTTTGTACTCAGATCATGATGTGAATGAACGACGTGTACGTTAATTGTGTCGCGGGTCGCGTGCGAGGAGAGTTCTGAAAACAGTCTTCGGATACGTAAGTACTGCAGTGAGGAGGTCTGACATGCCCACAATCCATCGGACGATCACAAGCACCTTGCGTGCCCTGCTGACGGTCGGGCGACAATAACACACGGACGTACACCCAAACTCGGTTCCTTTGAGCCATCTCGCAAACAGGATCGGGATCCGAGGCATCGAGCCCGGGGGCTCGCATACAAACACGATCTAGATGCCCAACGACGCGTGTGTCCGTCAGTAGCAACCCCGGTGGATTCGCGTTCCAAGTAGTCTTACCTTCGTTAGAGTTTCGAGCGTCCATCCGAGACAGTGGACGTCCCAGGAGAATGGATCGAACGCCTTCATCTTCAGCGGTGGCGCGACGTGAGTGCCTGGCAACGGGACAGCAGTTTGGACACCAGGGCCGTGTTCAAACGTCTGGCAGCTCTCGAAATCGATGAGGTACACCCGTCCCGCAGTCAGCCGGGCATCGCGCGCAGCGTTCTGTGCTGTTGCAGCGACGACGTTGGCTGTAAATAGGTCCTAGGCAGAACGTATCAGAGCGACGGATCCGGCTCGAAAAATGAGCATACCATGTGAGCTATGCGCAAGCGATGCATGTGTTCGACACCCTACGGGTGTGGCGTCAGCGTCGCGGTACGGAATGGTAGTGTGGCTCACACCTCGAGGATCTGATCGAAGACGGCGAGGACGGAGCTGGCGCTGCAAATGCAGATATCTTCTACGTCGCTAACATATGGCATGACCAGCAAAGGATGTTCAGACCGAATGAGTTCGTGGGGGATGGTGTGATCGGTTGGAGAACCCGAATATTGGTCGAGCAGGTCGTACATGGCTACCTCCGGTCGGGAGGGATCGATCGCCTTGACGACATATATGGGCCCTTCTGTATGCCGCTCAGTCCTATATACGGTAAACTTAACCGGTGCGGCGTCAACGTGGTAAATTCTGGATAGTGGGGGAGTGCTTACCGGTTGCAAGGGCCAGTTGACGGTAATTCCCCGCTTGAGAAGCTCGGGATGAGTGAGGAGCCAGTCCGGTATTTTACTCATGATGGGCTCGAGTTTGGGTTGTGGGGTAGTGTGAAGGCATTTATCCAAGGTGAGAGGGGGAGGGTCGGCCATGGTGGCCATGATCGACGGATGGTTCGGGGTTGCCGCGTTGCCGCCAGAGCTTGCCTTGAACAACAATAAGCGCGTAAAGACACGAGGTGCGCCCTCGGCACTGTCCGGGGGCTCGGCGGAGCTAGTAACAACCGTGCAGGCTTCCAACGTTTCAACGTTCACGACAATGCTCACCGGGCCTTCAACGCGGCAGGCGGATGTGTATATAACTCGCAACATGGATCGCTGAACTGTACCACTTTAGCTCATATCTAGACTGCTCTCTACGCGTATAGCACGGTCACTTCGGTGTGCTGCTTCCCAGTCGTCAGCCATGGCGGAGGAGACCACTAGGTTAATCGTCTTTTTACCAGCTTGAAGGACAACATATACGAGGAGCTCATATTCACCGACGCATATTCAGGACACGACCATGGTATCGAGGTTGCTCAGGTGTGTAGCTTGTCATTCATCCGACGTTGCATTCTCCAACTAAGCCAGCCTCTCAGTCTCCCAGCGACTGACACAAAACAAGAACATCCTTCTCAAGGGCGACTCTGGGGTCATCCGGACCATCAAAGATTCTGGACTTTGCGGGCATGGAGATGATGGATGGCTTGAAGTGAAGTCGAATATGGAGCAGGACCCTCGGTGCGTTATCCCCTTCTGCCCCCCTTCCATTTTCCAACCCGCTCTACCACAGGCCTCGCTCCCTCCTTTTCAATGCTTACCGGGGCGAGCCTGGAACATGCAACGACCGAGAAATTGTACGCGGCGATCCCGCCGCGATGAACGCCAACGCCGCCTACATCTGCATCTGTGGCGCTTGCAATTCTACTACGAGGCCTCATATCCAGCATGCGATCCATGAAACGTACAAAACTGGCTTACTGGGAAAATAGACCTGAGGATTCGGCTGCTCCTTCGCCGTTTGTTACCTCCACCGGAGCACGGGTGGTACATCCAGGGTGAGGAGACCGCGCTCATGGAGTCTCTCGAGGCAGAGCAGGGCAGGCCACGTCTACAGCCTCCGTTCCTCGTAGATGACGGCCTTTTTGGTTGCCCCACGACTGTCGCCAACATCAAGACCATCTCCGTCGCCCCTACCATCTGCAAGCGTGGTGGCGCACCATCGTTCGCCGGCTTCGGCGCGGATCCAGGAGTATTCGAACTGTGCTCTATCCCTGGTCACGTCAACAACCCATGTCTTGTCGATCATCCTGCTCAAGGACCTCATCGAGAAGCCATCCGGTGGCGTCCGTGGTGGCTGGGTCGATCTCCTTGTGATCAATCCTAGCGGCAGTTCCGTTCCCGTCCTCCCTTCCTCCATCTCTCGTCCCCCACCTTCCGCCCGCTCGTCTCTATGCACCCCTTCCTCTTAACAACCTAAGTCTCGTCTGCGATCGAAGTTGCGTTCAGCTGCATCGGCCGTTAACCAGCTTACCCCGTAACTTATTCCCGCCGGCTACGATGATCAGTCTGCCCCCTCGGCCCGCCCTTCTTCCTCCACCTGATGGAATGCTCGTCTTCGCTGGACGTGTGCGTGAGGAGAAGCGTGCGCTCGGTGCGGAGCTTGAGCACATCCTCACCGGAAAGTCGTCGCAGTTCCACGACTCGCGAGGGCCTCCTTATGAGCCACAACAAGAGCGGTGGGGGTAGGGAAGTCCCTCCGCATGCTGATAGCACCAACGGGAACGGCTCGCGGACACGTTCGAGGCGCGAGGACTGGGTCCGAATGCCCATTGTCTCGAGGTCTGAGCTACGTGTACCTACCGATGCCGATGCTAGTGCGTGAGGTGCGCGGCACGCTTGATAATCTTGCGGACGGGATGTGACTTCATTCAGACGCGCGCGAAGGCGCCATGTAGGAGTATACATTGTGCGAAGTCGCTCTGTGGCCAAGGCAAGCATAGGCCCGAGGCTCAGTTTTTCCGACGGTCCATGTGGCTTCCCGGCACGCCCTGGGCCGCAGGCAGTTCGCCTTCGCGCCGCTCAGCTTTTCAGTCCGAATCCGCGACATGGCCCTCCCATCCACCTCTTCCGGACGAATATCTCTTTCCAATGCCTGTCCATGTCATTCCCTCTGTTGTCTTTCGCGCTGGGCCCTTCCACCCTTCGGTGACCGTACGCCAAGTTCTGGTCGTCCAAGTCGTCCGAACTGTGTTCAGTTCAACATGCCCTCCGGGAAATAACTTGAAAGGAAATCAGGCACTATGGTGGAGAAGCATTCAAACGTAACCGGTGCCGGACGGAGGACAGCGATTACGGGCGGTGGAGGTCATACGCCTGGTCACCGTGATCGACTCCCGTGGTGCGTGACCGCGCTCCCCCTTGGATTGTGCATGCGCCTTGGACTCAAAATCCGTTTTGGATGTCACCTGTCCGCCTGAATTCAGTCTGCACGCGTTTTTATATTGAGTGCGAGGTGCTTCTTCCCGAAGATCGCGTGCTCTCCATGTTTGTATATCTTCTGCCCATGTCGTGGGGTCCAGTTCGACGAGGCACGATGTTTTCCCCTGTAGCCCACTCTGCCCGTTTTAAGCACATATTTCTCGTGCTGGTTCTCCTGAGCTGGTCCACGATTTTTCTTTGCGGCGCATCTTCTACTCCTTCGAAGCCGAGTCTTGTGACTGCTGACGCTGACCCTCCTCGTCAATCCACGGGATACACAGACGTAGTCCAATGGGACAATTATACCTTGTTCTTGCACAACCAACGTCTTTTTCTCCAGTGAGTATGTCATTCCGGTATGTCAGATATGCCCGTGATTACACTCACTGTTTTGCAGTGCTGGAGAGTTCCACACATTCCGTTTGCCCGTCCCCGAGCTTTGGCTCGATATCTTCCAGAAGATGGTCGCCGCAGGTTGGAATGGTGCCAGGTCCGTGACTGTCTACCCTCAGAACCCTGAAGGCGTAGGAGCTTACCCCAATTCCATAGTATCTATATCCACAGTAAGCACTCGTGTACTGGCGGCGTTCGCGCCACCTCATGGTGTTGGTCATCTAGTGGGTGTAACGAACCCTTCTCCTGGCGTTCTCGACTTCGATCATTGGCGGGCGTTTCAGCCGATATTCGACGCTGCGAAACTAGCGGGCATCTTCGTCGTATTGCGTGCGGGTGGGTTCGCGTTCATACATACATTTCTGCGGCCGTCTATACTGACATCGCGCATATTCGAGGGCCCTATGTGAGAATTATCGCAAACATGAGTGCGGATTCTCCCGGTAATGACTTCGAATTCACCCCAGATGAACGGTGAATCTACATCGGGAGGCTTGTCCCATTGGATCACTAGTCAGATCGCGGGCACCGTAAGGACGAACGACACGGACTGGACCGCTGCATACCGGCCTTACATCTCGGGCGTCATCAACCAGACCGTGCACAACCAAGTAACGGAAGGCGGGCCACTGCTCGCGATCCAAATTGGTGAGTTTATGAGCGAGTAATGGCATGGAGAGCTGCGTCTTCATTATCGTCATCATCGAAGACAACGAAAATCGGAACTCTCAAGACCCCAGGACCCAAGAGTACTTCCAGCAGCTCGAAGACCAGTATAGAGCAGGCGGCATCGCAATCCCACTGTAGGCATTGCTTCAATTTACTCGCGGATATATCGGGAAGCATGACCATAAACGCAGCACATACAACGATCCCGGCATGCGCTCGGGTTTCATCAACGGCACTGGTCACGTCGACATCTACGGCCTAGTGAGTACTGCACCTGTGCGTCCCGCTCGACAACGTATCTGATCCATGCAGGACGCATACCCGCAAGGTTTCAACTGCTCGACCCCGCTCACCTGGTCCGGCGTGACGAACAACTACCATCAGTATCACGAGGCCAACAACCCGAGTGAACCATGGTTCATGCCCGAATTCCAGGGCGGCGCATTCGACCCTTGGGGCGGTCCAGGCTACGACGCATGCGCGGTCCTCACAGGTCCAGACTTCCAGGACGTATTCTACAAGCACAACTGGGCCGCGAACGTGAAGCTCGTCAGCTACTACATGTTCTACGGGTGCGCAAAGCTCATCATACAACCATGAAACAGAAACGCGATACTGACGTTGACCGGGATCGACAGGGGCACGAGCTGGGGCGGGCTTCCCTTTCCCCGGCGTGTACACGAGCTACGACTACGGCTCGTCGATCCGCGAGAACCGCGCGCTGACGGCCAAGTTCGACGAGGTGAAGCGTCAGGGCATGTTCATGCGTTCCTCGCCCCAATTCCTCAAGACCGACTGGATGGGGAACTCGAGCTCGGGCATCCCTGAGGTCACGCTCAACGGGAGCGCAGCGTTCGTCACGTCGCTGAGGAACCCGACAGCGGGACGTGGTTCCATGTGACGCGCCAGGCCGACTCGACGTCGACGTACGTCTCTTCCCCTTCCACTTCCCCTTCCCTTCTCCCTCCGAAACCTCCGCCACGCCCGTCACTGACCGCACCACTCCCAGGGCTCTCACCACCTTCTCGCTCACCGTGCCTACGTCGCAAGGGCCGCTCACGCTCCCGCAGACGAACAGGCAGCATCGCGCTCGACGGCCGGCAGAGCAAGCTCGTGATCACGGACTACACCTTTGGCGCGCACGGCGCCCTGCTATACACGACCGCGTCCGTCTTCTTCGCAGGCACGATCGGGCCGCGCGACGTCCTCTTCCTCTACGGCTCCCCCAGCCAGGCGCACGAGTTCGCGTTTGCCCCAACGGGGACAGGCACGCGTGCCGCGTCCCCGCGCGTGCGGTTCTCCTCCCCCGCCGGCCTGAGGGGGTACACCACCGTCGCTGTCCTCCCGAGTCCGCGTCCAGTTCCGCTCCCGAGTCCGCGTCCGACGCGCTGCTGACGATCTGGGACTCGGACGCGCAGCTCGTGCTCTTCGCGGACCCGCGCACCGCCGCGACGTTCTGGGCGCCCGCGATCCGCGCCCCGACCCCGCACACCGTCGCGGGGCTCGAGCACTTCTGGCATTTCGGCACGAACACGACCGTGCTCGTCGGCGGGCCCTACCTCGTTCGCAACGCCTCCCTCTCCCATGACCAGTCTCTCCTCGCGCTCCACGGGGACCTCAACGCGTCCGTCGCGCTGACAGTGATCGCTCCCCCGAGCGTGCGGGCGATGTCGTGGAACGGGCGGCCGGTCGCGGTGCGCAGCGACGGGAGGGGCGTGCTCAGTGGGAGGTTGGTGAGGAGCGTGGACGCGGAGAGGGTGAGGGCGACGCTGCCGAAGCTTGGAGGGATGGAGGTTCCGGGATGGCTTGCCGGAGGTCCAGCCCGGGTTCGACGATACCGAATGGGCCGTGGCGGACCATACGACGACGAATATATTCTTGAAGCCGGTGTTTGGGGATGGGCGCGTGTTGTATGGTGCGTTTATCTTGCGTGAGACTGAGAGAAGATGCTGATGGCGGTGCTTGGCTGCAGGCTGCGATTATGGATTGTGAGCGGATGCAGTGTGCTAACGCTCGAACATACCTGAATATTTGCAGCTGCGAGCACACGGTGCTGTGGCGCGGGCACTTCAACGCGACTGGGTCAGAGACGTCGGCTAACCTCACGATCTATGGCGGCACCTGTAAGCAATCCGCGCATGTTCATGTCCTCCACCCCGCGCGCCCCTTCTAACTGACTGACCGACCAACGCAGTCTTCGCGTCATCCGTGTGGATCAACGACAAGTTCATCAGCACAGTGACCAGCAGCGCCGACTGCGTGAACGCCCTCTTCCCCTTCCCCGACGGCGCGGTCGTGCCCGGGCAGGACAACGTCGTGACCGTGGTCCAGGAGAACATGGGCAACGACGAGCAGGCGAACATCAAGCCCGCGCGCGGCATAGCCGGCTTCGAGCTCAACGGCGGGACGTTCACCACGTGGAAGGTCCAGGGCAAGCTTGGGGGATACACCGAGTGCGCGACTCTTCCATTCCAATTCCCTCCTTCTGCTTCTCTGCTCCTCTGCGCAACGGCTGACACGCGTCGCCCGCAGCTTCCCGGACAAGGTGCGCGGCGTGCTGAACGAAGGCGGGCTCTTTGGCGAGCGGCAGGGCTGGCACCTGCCGGGGTTCGACACCTCCGGGCCCGAGTGGGCCACGCGCGACCTCTCCGAGGGCCTGCCCGGCGGCGGACGGGCGGGGTTCGGGTTCTTCGTGACGACGTTCAAGCTCGACTTCACGCGTGGGGCGGACGTGCTCATGGGCTTCCAGTTCGAGGAAGAGAACACGCAGCCGTACAGGGCGCTCCTGTTCGTGAACGGATGGATGTTCGGGAAGGTGCGTCGACCGTGCGCTTCAGTTCGGTGTCTGGGGATCGATGAGGTGTGCGTGTGCGACGTGTACTAGCGTGTGGCGGACTTGGGCCCGCAGTCGAAGTTCCCCGTCCCGCCGGGTATCCTGAACTACAACGGAAAGAAGTGAGACTTATATAACGGCTGATCGTCCGTTCGAGAACATACTTACTAACTCGATGTCTGTGAAGCACTGTGGCCGTCTCTCTGTGGGCCCTGAACGACACCGCCGTGTCTCCGACCCTCGAGCTGGTGATCGACGAGGTATTGGATGGAGGTGTGGGGCCTGTCACCCCGAACAATCCTGAATGGGAACCACGCTGAATTCTTGCATGTTGTGCTTGGAGGAAGAGTCGGACGTGAGTTTTTGTCTTCTGGATCTTCGAACGACTTTCGGTCTGACCCACCCTACTGCTATGCGGCGTGGCTAAGCACAGGAGTTATGACAGTAAAAAAGTTCAAATTGGTGTATCTTGGGTACGGAAATGGGTAACTACAGTGTTCTGGAAGTATTTTATGCAGTTGCTTCGAACACTACTGTAAGTAGCCTGAGGCTACTAGCGGCGAGCTAAATCTCCGTCTGACGCCTGTCTTGAAATGTTAACCTACTCAGCGACTGTGCTTGCATTGATTCCTCAGACAGAATGCACGGTGTATACCTGAGCTTTTGTATAAACTTCGCAGGATCCCTTCGTGTTCGGCTGTAGCTGCCGCTGTCAGCCTCCTGGACGATGCCTCAGATCAGGAAACGCGCCCAGCTCCTAGCGCTCCCTGAGACGGCGCAAGGAGCCGGGGGAGCTTCTCCTTGGGAATTTGATTATGGATCCAGCCTTCTCCGTGAGGTCTCTCAAGGAGCGCTTGTCTCCTTGAGGAGTGCTCATTCTCCTGCCGAGCTTACGCGAGACACATGCTATCACTGACGTCCAACCCAGTCGTGTCCCGGAGATTTCCCGTATAGAATCATGGTGCATGCGCTGCCCGGCGCCAGACCCTCGTGAGCGCATCCATTATCTCTTGTCTCGCGTGCCCATAGTTTGGCCTCGCACACCCTGGCCTCGCACCCCACCCGAGCCTCATGCACCTCGGGCGGGAGCCCAGCAAGACTCCAGTCGCACTCGATTGGCAATGCGATCCGCCGATCCCCGGGTCTTGCTGCAGGCTCCGATGGACCAAGCTCATCACACTGTAAGTAAGTACTCCCGGCGTGGTCGAATAAGTGCTTTCAGGTATAAGCGAGGGTCTGTCTCCCTGAGGAGATGAATTCTCCTTGCGAGGCCCGTGGGAGACGGCTGCTCTTGATGGAGATCAAAACTCCTCATTTGATCGGCAGGAGGCCTCGGGAGCCACCGGAGATTTGTCTCCCTAGGGAGATATCCCCATTTCCTGATAGGCTCGTTCGTAGCTGTGTAGGTCCACTCTTGTTTTGTCGTCGTCTATTATATTCAGCGTGTAAATATATGATAACCAAATAAAACTATTATAACTGCAGAGAGACTTTGTAAAGCAGCAGAACGGGAGGAGGAATAAAATGGTGAGTGGTGAATGGCACTCGCCGGGCCGGAGGCGCCGACCTCGTGTATTTCAGCGCTTATTGGCCAAGTGGGAGCAACATGGGCGCATCTCATTCGTCCTCCAACCTAGCCACCATGACCGCCCCAGCCTCCCCCGCTCCCGTCTCCTCCGACGTTGAGCCCGACATAGACATCACCAAGATACCAGACTGGCTTCTCACCCATCCCGAACTGCACAAGCGGGGCATCGTTTTACACGAGCCGTTGCAACCGGTAAGCGTCCCCGCCACCGCGTATTTTCCCCGCCTAATAATTGTTCTCTACCCAGTTTACGGTATACTCGACGCAGTGGCGTCCAGAGGGGCCTATATACGTCGTCAAAGCCATTGACCCCCCTAGGCCGGAGGCCGACTTCTACGATTTATTCGACCGTTACTCAGATTCTCCAACCGACCACACCGTACCCCACGAGGTCATCCGATGCGACCGTCCACTGTTGGTCATGCCTTTCGCTAGCCGAATAATGCACTTTTGCTCCTGCAAAACAAGTTCTATCCTCGCCACCTTCGACCAAGTTCTCGAGGTCCGTGACTGTCATTCAGGCTATGGCTCGGCGCGATGCTCACGCTGCACTCGCAGGGTGTAGAGCACTTGCATCGTTTGCATATCGCGCACGGGGTGAGTCGGATTCCCCTGTCGGGTACGTCATACTGATGCGCGGTGACGGCAGGACCTCTATACGCACAATGTCATCGGTGCCACTGAGGAGGATGCCCGACGCGACGCCAGACTGACGGCGGGGCGAGTGTACCTCATCGACTTCGAGTCGTGCCAGCGGTTTGAACACGGCCCCGGGGTCCAAACAGCCGTTACGTTGCCAGACACTCACGTAACCCCGCCGCTGGGCATGAAGACGTTCGACCCGTTCTCCTGGGACGTCTACTGTCTCGGGAGGACGCTCGAAGGCATTGTCGAGGTGAGTGGGTACTTGGCAGGCAAAGCCATGCTCGCGACTGATGCCAACTTCCTCTCTGGAATCCAGGAGAGGTTCATGATTAGCGTAGAGAAGGAGCCGTGGATACCAGGCCTCTTCGCTAGATGGCTGAAGGGCAACGAAGTCGGGTGTACGTCCGTATGTCATTGTCGTCCGACAGTCACGAAGGCACGCCGCGTGCTTAAGGTCGTCCGATGGTTCGTGGGCGTGGCCGAGCTGTTCGCCACAATAGCGGCGTATCCCACAACGTTATTCAGGACACTTCGGGGGCATCCCTCGGACGATCAGTCGGCGTTGTAGCACATGAAATTCCTTCGTATCATCACATATAGTACAATTGTGCGGGACAGAATACTGTCGACTACATATTGTCGACGAGGTAAAGATCAGCATCGAGACAGCTCTTCGGGCTTGACGGCCTGGACGGTGGCATGTTAAGCCGTCGCTAATTGTCGATGGAAAGCGCTACTGCCTACCTGTGCACTTTCGACCATTACGCCTTCTGCTGAGACATGTCGCGAGCCGGCTCGCTCTCAAGCTGCTGCAGGCAGCGCTTGAAGGCGCTCCGATTCGCCTCTTTGTTCGCAGTGGGTTGTAGCACGTACGCGATGAGATACCCCTTGACCGCGGCTTGCCCTAACAAGTCCTTCGGCATGTGGATCTCGTATACGATGTTGGTCGGCTCAGCGTGGGAGAACGTCCTCTTGTACACCGTGAGCTTCGCGCCGCGGAAGATCCAGTCCGCCTTGTCCGCCGGATGCTCGGTCGAGAAGAAGTCGAGGCTCAGCGTGTCAGCTCTGTCCAGCAAGTACGTGAGTACTGAACGGCGAGTTGGAGGCGGCAGCGGCTGAGCATGGAGCATGATGCTAAAAAGATGGTGGAGATGTTTCAGGTATATGTTGACAGCGAGAGCGAAGTCTACGGGACGCACCTGGGCAGTGAGGATTTGTGGGTGGTGTACTAAGTGTGAGGGTTGAGAACAGCGATACTTGGAGGGGTTCGCTGCGGCTTAAGTATATGTACATGCTCCAAGTCCTACACCGTAAACGGATAGAGAATGAGTCAAAAGACGTTTTTGGTTCAGTATCGGAGTTCCAGCGGCGTACGAGGTGAATCCGATTAGAGCTTCAAGTCACGGTGCTGTTATCCCTAACCCTGTTCCGGACTGTCTGGATGCACCGTGGACGGCACCGCGCGACAGCCTCGGAGTGCTCTCGAAGCTAGTCTCGTCGGCGTGAAACAAAAGATACCGCGAGAGTGCTAGCGCGACGCCGGGAGTCGCCTTGTCCGATTCAGAGCCGTTCATATCGAGAGAATCGATGGTCCAGGCTCGGACACATTATCTGGGAGGGTTGGGGCCCCATATCACCGGGACCCGAATATCCCAAAGAAGAGACAAAAAGATGTCCATTGCAGGGAGGAGCTCGTCTGATGAACCGTGATGCAAATTGCACTCAAGGTTTTAGGGTTGGCAATCGCCTTCTGGCATTCTGTCAGGGATTAGTGGATACTGCTCACCTTATAAGAGTTGCTTTCGTCCATAGGACGTATTTTCCCATAAAGGAGGCTCTTGACTCGTTAGCGGATGTCATTCCGGGCGCCGACAAGGGCCAAAACCGGTGAGATTGACACGAAGGAATGGCCCAGTGCGACAACCCAAGATCCTGTAACGGTAAGTACAGCGATGATGCTCAGACTGCATACCTGATGATCTCCGTCACCCCACTGGAAGCTTCAAGTGCAGGTCTAGGCGACAAGCAAGCTTAGGGCGACGTGCGCTGATGACCAACGCCACGTCACCAACTTGAACTGCCAGTGGCGCCGCCGTTGGTCACACAGCACCGTGCCGGCCATCGTTCGCCACCGCTCAGCTTCACAGTCGCAGTCCGCGCGCACAGCGTATTCAAGTAGAGCTCTTCACCCCAATAACTAGGAACGACTCGGAGTTGGCTGACTCTGCTCTCAGACAGTCTCAGACTCGGGACTCCACCCACGAGGAGGCAAAGTGATCACGTGCAAGACGAGGTCACGGCAGCACCGTCAGCATCGCGCGGCTGGGCAACGGACAGTCACTGCTCGTTGACATCATCAGCAAACCGTGCATCGGTGCTGTATACACCTACAGCCCTTGTCGGGCATTGCAGCCCTCGTAGTCGGCTATCGTGGGGCGGCCAGGTATGCAGCATGCCGTCTACCCATACAGGCGCTTGCAGTACGCTGGGGGACCCGCTCTATGGTCCTGTAATTTGGCAGATGTCGCACGGCAGGGCCCTGCAGGACCCTGTAGCCTCGTCTGCACGTTACTATAGGTTCTTGCAGTGGGCGGACTGTAGCTCTGTAGGGCCTTACGGATTCCTACGATACACGGCTGAAAACGGTCACAAGAACTTCCTATTCCTCATATCGCCGAATTTCGAGTATCATAGAATAAATAAAATATATTTGGTCGCTATGAATATCACACAGAGAATCGGCGTGTCTACCCGGACCGTGTACTGAAGCGCGCTCAGATATCAGAGGGGGCCAGGTGAAGGAGATCGCTGGTGTTCGAAGGTAGACGGTACAGAGAGAGGGATGGCAGGGTGAGGCTGGCGAGAGGACGACGTACCTAGCTGGTGACGAGCAGCGGCGTGTGGAACGGGCCTCAAAGACTGGCACCCAGAGGTATTTACTGGCACATACCTGAATTCTCGGCCTTGATATGTGGGGACGCACCTTGTGCTGCTCTCAGCCCACCACGTCCCGACGATGCATACAACGGGGGCTAGGCGGCCGAAAGAGGAGAATACACTCACCATAGAACATCCACAGTCTGAAGTCCTCCCATGATGCGAGCTCTAGGTCCACGAAAGATAGAGAATGCGACCATACCTAGGCAGATGGAGACGAGAGGAGCCAGGTCGAGGACGGGGAAAGACAGAAGATCGTGGACAGAGGGAAAGTTGCGTTGGGGTGAAAGATCGATGGAACCCATGTTTATATTGGGGTCGGACTTAGCTATGACATCATGATAGCAATTGCGCGTGACTTACCCCAACGAAGTCCAACAGCTTCTCCTAAACAAGTGAAGACGTGTGGCGGGCTCGCGCTGGCAGCTGGGCGTAGTACTGCTGTACACCGTAACAGAGGTGAGTCCGAGTTGGAGGTGGGTGTGCCGCCGGTGAACAGATGGAGTGAGAGTTCAGGGGACGATGAACCTAGGGCGTGGATATAAGCGAAAGACCCAGGCAGAAATGTAGAACGAGAGCGAGCGAGAGAGCTGAACCACGGAAGAGCGGCTCAGCATCATTTGGCGCGGGGCGCCGGCCGGTGGCTACAGTCAGCAGTCGTACGAGCCGCCTGCATTGCAGGACGATGTAGTCGTTGGACGTGTCTGTTGTATCGTTACATTGTCTTGCAGAAGCACGTCGTGTACGACAAATCCCTGGAGTTCACTATCGTACCCTGCCGTTGGCTGCAGGAGCCTGCAGGCCCGGGCCGGCTCGGTGAACGCCTCCATTACCCTATATGGTTGGGCCGCGCTCTGCATGGCTTTGGAGTCAGGTTGCGCTTTTGCTGATGATCGTCCTTCGATGTTCGATGATGGCAGACACAACCGATTCCGCCTCACTCTGCGCCCCTGCTGTCCCCGCCTCCCTCGAACAAGGCATGGACATGGGGAAGATACCCGATTGGCTTCTAACCCATCCCGAACTTCGCAAACGACAGATTATTGTACACGAACCATTGCAACCTGTAAGCTCCCCGACTCTCTCACATATATACTTGTATAAGGACTCAATCCACCACAGTTTACAGTATATCAGACCAAGTGGCTCCCGGAGGGACCCATCCACGTCGTAAAGACTCTCAAACCCTCCCGACCTGAGGCGGATATTTACGACCTGCTAGATCGACACTCGGGCTCCCCGACAGACCACACCATCCCCCACGAACTCATCCGTTGCGAGTGTCCTTTGGTGGTGATGCCCTTCGTCTCTGGGATGGAGTACGCCATGACCTACAAGACGAGCGCCATCCTCGCCGTCTTCGCTCAGATCCTCGAGGTCCGTAATCCTAATCTTCCGCGTTCCTCTCCGCAACGTTGACAAC
The DNA here is from genome assembly GCA_002900995.3 of Ganoderma boninense. Classification (NCBI taxonomy): domain Eukaryota; kingdom Fungi; phylum Basidiomycota; class Agaricomycetes; order Polyporales; family Polyporaceae; genus Ganoderma; species Ganoderma boninense. Next base: position 4,277,601 of record CM035308.1, on the reverse strand, counting down.
ACGCTCGCGCCGGCAGGCAGTCGAGCACATGCATTGCTTGCGCATCGCCCACGGGGTATGTGCGTTTTGCGACTCAGTCTGTCGGACATGCTCTGGCTGAGAGTGCTCGAGTTCGCAGGATATCTTCACTCCTAACATCGTCGCAGCCACCGAGGAGGACGCCAAACGCGACGCTCGACTGTCGGCGGCATCAGCAAATCGTCCGGAGCTTGGCGGCACTTGAGGCTACTGAACGCCTTGATGACGCTTGCTCCCGCTTGGCCGCTCTTATTCTCTGGAATCCTCTGAAATCGGCTTGAATCTCATCAGCGCTACGCACCTTTCTGTCATCTGATGCTATCCGATGCCACGCATTTGTTCGGAGTCGTTCCAGGTGTCGCACCGGTGTCGCACTGTCTCTTCCAGCATTTGCTGCCTGCCTGCCCTGAACCGCCTCCGGCAGGTCCCGACTTATCTTGGCCGTTCGGAACGTTCATCACAGTGTCGGTGTTCTTCCCTCCCCCCGCTCGCCTCTGCCTCCGAGTTCCCAGTCTGACGACTTGTCCGCTCCCTCTGCCCCCTGTCCTCTGTCCTCTGTCCTCTGTCCTCTGTCCTCTGCCCTGCTCCGAATCTCTCTGGCGGTCAGCCGTTCCCCCTCTCCTCCCCGCCATCACGGTCTTTCGGAGCTCGCGTCTTGGTATGGATGGCGGCTCAGGCGTATCGGGGGCGGCGCGAAGGTCAAGCCTTAACAGATCTTCCTGACGACGGTGAGCGATTATTTCGATCCTTGGCCTGGCAGAGCTCGGGAGGCGGGTGCAGACCATACAATTCAACGTAAGTCGTTCCTTCCACAGTATTCGAACATTGTCTCATGGTGTCTCAAATATGGTAATGCATCCCTCACATCCACGCATTCTCCTCATATCCCATTCAGGCTAGAGGCCTCATGAAACGAACTTTCAACTACGTACAAGATTCACTGGACAGCCCGAGCATGCGGTCATCTTGGTGAGCTCGTCTTCAATGACCCAATGTCCAGCGTTAGTGGGTGCAGATACTCACATCGTCCTTCCATTTCCTAGTCTACCTGGAACTGCGATGATAGGTTTGGTCATCGGCACCGGAATGGTACCATGGTACGCACTTGATTATTATGTCGCGAGTGAAACCTACCACTAACATCCGTTGTGTGCTAGTTCACTTAGGTGTTTATTGTAGTATTTAGATGGCTGGACAGAGTGCACGGCGAGGGATCAGTAGTACTCCCGTAGCGTACTTTTGCACTTAGGTCGACTTGTATGCACTTAGCTACCCTTAATAGCACTTAATCGCGCTCTGGACCAGAAGGGGACCTCCTGATCCAGAGAAATCCAGAGTGACTTGGAGTGACTTGAATCATCTGGACCAGGCCTGTCAAGTGGGACCAAGCGCTGTCAAGCTGCCAAGTGAATCGGACGAATTGCTGATGGGGGCGCGTGTACCTGATCGATTTCGAGAGCAGCCGGCAGTTCGAGTGCGGTCCTGGCTTACAAACCGCGGTTCCGCTGCCTGACACCCACGTCATCCCGCCGCTGGGGATGACGACGTTCGACCCGTTTTCCTGGGACGTCTATTGCCTTGGGCTGACCTTCGAGGGGATGATCGAGGTGGGCTTACGCTTACGATGATCACTGCCGGCTCGCCGGGCATTGATATGAGTTTCTTATGTAATGTACAGGAGAGGTTCATCTTCAAGCCAGAGGCGATACCGTGGATCCCAGTTCAGTTCGCCAGATGGTTGAAGGGGAATGAGGCTGGTTGTACGTCCGTATGTCGCTGTCGTCCGACCGTCGCCTGCGCACGCCAGGTCCTTGCAGTCGTCCGGTGGTTCGTGGCCGTGGCGGAGCTCCTCACCGCCACAGTTCGATATCCGACGACTTTGTTCCGAGCGCCCCGGGCTGGTCCAGATTGATGTGCACTCGGTCGACAAAAGTGGTAGTACATGTTATTTGCCAGTATTGACATGAGATATAATACAGGCTATTCACTACATAATCGACGAGGAGACCCACAGGCCTGCAGGCGCCACCCTCGCTCTGTGGCGCTGGTTGTCCTACGAAGGGCCGTGGTTAGTCTTGGTCTGCACGACGCCCGTACGCGTACGCCACTCACCTCATCAGTCGACCCGTCCAGCGGCGGACGACCACGATTTCCTCTCACGCGTTCTGCTGAGACATCAGCGCAGCCTTATTCAAAGCCAAATCCTCCAAGCACCGCTTGAACGCTGCGCGGTTCGCCTCGGGGTCGGCCTTCGGCCTGAGGACATATGCGAGCAGCGGCCTCGTCGAGCCCTGGAGGAACTCGCCGAGGTTGACGTCGTACGTGATGTTTGAGGGCGAGTTGGCCTGCGAGAGCGTGCGCTTCTTCACGGTGAGCTCGAGCCCGTGGAACGTCCAGGGCAAGACTTTCGGGGGGCCCTCGGTGCCAGTCGTTGTGTTGAAGAAGCTGCTATCGACGGCGTCGGCTTCACGCAGGAGGTAGAGGAGCGCCGAGCGCCGGTCTACAGTCGGTGTGGGTGTGGCGGGCGGGAGGGGCATGGGAACTTGAGGACGCTGTGTGGAAAAGCTCGGCTCGGGGACGCTCGGACGATCGTGGCGGTGGCGATGCGCACCTGGGTACTGTACACTGGGGTATGGAGGAGAAGGCCGAGGATCCGAGACACCTAAGGGGACGGGGACGCACATCGGCGTGGCCCTTATACGCTCTCAGACTCAGCAGTCGATGCGGAAATGATGAAGAGAGCACGAGTCGACAGGACCTTCCGGTGCGCTGTCGCGGTCGCGGTGGATCTCCACGCCGGTAGAATCAGAACTAGAGCGTGAAGGGGGTTATCGGATGCTCGCCATCGCGGCGACTCAGAGGCCGCGACTCAACTCACTGGCATTTGCGCGGTGCGGTCCCAACCGTCAAGACCCGACTATCCGAAAGAGCGCACAAGAACAAGAACCCGCCCTTCTTGGAAGGACGACGCTCATCTGACAGGGACGTGCAGGCAGGTTATCATTCGTGCCCCCGCGCAGTGCCCTGGGCGATCGCTCGAGCGCTCCCCATTTTGGCAGACCGCGACGAGTGCTGGTGCCGCCCCCAGCTTATATTAATTCCAGGAAGTCCATTCTGATCCACCGGACGCGTCGGACGTATTTTGCCATCGGGAAAACGGGGTGCTGTCTGAATCTGCTGTCCTGAGTCGTCGAGGTGCCAGATGATGATTTGCGCTAAGGAGTAGTTGGAGTGGCATGAGGCGAAGGTGCGCACAGCGCTCCAGTTTGTCGATGATGATCGTGGAGAAGAGTGAGCGCGGCCGCTTCCGACTCGGAGTCGGAGTCGGAGTCACAGGCCTCACCCGACCGACGGACGAGTGACTCAAATGTCACACAGGCTACGTACTCGATCCCGCTGGGGCTCATGGTCGTAAGTAGTCGAACTCATTCTTCCCGAGAGTTCTGGCTTCTCGTAAATACATCCCGAACTTTGCAAGCGGGCACGTCGTGCACGAACCGCTCCAACCGGTAACTAGAAGCATAGTGGATCGGAACCAGTCGCGCTCATTGTTTTCTTCCAGCGTCGAAATATCAATAAGAGGCCTCTCTGATGAACCAGAGACAAACGCCGCGGCAAACAGCCGCGCAGTGACCCGCCACGCAAAGCAAACAAGCGCAAACAGAAGAATGGCGAGGAACTGATTAAGTAACTAACGATTGCCAATACGTAGCCCCAACGGCGTGGAAAATCTGACTTTAAGACGTTAGATTCGAAGGGAGTGATCACGCCGACTGTCCCATCTTCCAGGGGGAAAACCCTTACCGATGCAGCCGATTCAGCAGACTGAGCAAGTAAGTAGTTCTCCCTTACGCACTTCATGTTTGCAGGCGGCACTGTCTGTCCTAGTCGATGGCGATCCACCAAAACAGGTGAGCGCTTGAGCAATCATCCAGGCACCGCGTCCCCTGAAGACTGCACACAGTCCACGTCAGCTGAGCTCCAAGTCGGTCTGAGGGCGGTTTATTGTGTGCTTCTTTGGGATACTTCAGATCTGATGGCTCGCCGGGGAGAGGCAACATTTCAGCGATCGCATCCATCCGATAAACCTTCTACTTTCTCGGAATTCCGCAGCTAGGCTGGACTGGAAACAGGCTCTTGACTCGTCCCTTATCCGGAAACGGATATACTTTGGCGTTCAAGGGCGTATAAGTGCATCCCTTCTCCGGCGGCGATTGTCCAGACGTCGGGCCTACTTCAATACGATCATTCAGTACTTGCCACCCAGGTACGCCCCTCATCCTATCGTCACAAGCGCTATCGTACCGTCCTCTGAACCTGATCCTCCCGTGACCATCGTCTCAGTTTCCTCCGCATGCCCCCTCACGCCAGTCCCCCCACCCGCTCCCACCATAGACCGGCGCTCTGCGCTGCTCTACCTCCTCCGCGAGGCCGACGCCGTCGATAGCAGCTTCTTCAACACAACAACTGGCACAGAGGGCCGGCCCAAAGTCCTGCCCTGGACATTCCATGGGCTCGAGCTCACCGTCAAGAAGCGCACCCTCTCACAAGCCAATTCGCCCTCAAACATCACGTACGACGTCAACCTGGGGGAGTTCCTCCAGGGCTCGACAAAGCCGCTGCTCGCGTACGTGCTGCGCCCCAAGGGCGACCCCGAGGCGAACCGCGCGGCGTTCAAGAGATGTTTGGAGGACCTTGCCGTGAACAAGGCTGCACTGATGTCGCAGCAGAACGCGTGAGGGTGGGGACCAGGCTGGGAGGCCCTGAGACTCGACAGGCTGAGGTGGGTTATGTCACTGTCTACGGTCCATTCGTCACCATCGTAATCGCTGGGACTCAGCACGGCACTGGTTGACAGGTCGTCCCCCCTCACGAAAGGCGACTGGGTTCGATTCCCTTCGAAGATGATAAGCTAGTGGTGTCGCGAATACGAGTCGCTCCTCGCGATCAGCGCACGATTCGTGATTTGTGCTATATCTCGTGCCAATATGAACGTTTTAAAAGGTTTTTTTTGGGTTTATATCGAATATCGACCTACGTTGGGAGGAGCTCCGTCACGTCCACGAACGATTGCACGACTGCAAGCGCACACGGCGCGCCCAGTTTATGATCGGTCGAGTTCCGGAGCCTTGTGCTCGAGGACGCTGAATTCATGCCCTGTTATCTGTACTGTCAGTGAGTGGCCACATAGACAGTACCACCAAGGTTCCACATGAGTCATCTATTTCCCTGGACCGTGATTGATCAGGTTTTCTCGTCTGTTCATTGCGCGAAGTAAAGTGGTCGCCGAAACATCACGGTCAACTTGTCGTCGTGCAATTGCGCACCCACATATCCTGGTCTCTGCCATCTGTAAAAATTATAGCATTTCGTTGAGCTCAATGTTTCGAGCGATGCGCAGGATGCGGTACAATCCCTCCGCTATTGCTATTGAGGGTGAGCACTACGCGGCTCGCTGCTTCGAGTTGAGGAGGCTCACATTGAACGAGCTCGGAAGAGATGACTGTGAATCGAGAATATGAATATTGATACGCGTATAGAGCTATATCCCGCTCTTCTACTTGCTTTTTCCGTTCCCTGAGAGAGAGGGGCCTGCTGACAATGAGACCGATACGGCGAGTTTTGCGTTGTCGGGCGAGAACGTAGGTTTAGGAGAGTGGCTTGGTATCCACCCCGAGCTTCGCAGGCGTGGAATCGTGCTACACAGGCCCCCTGAAGCCGGTAAGGTGGCACCGCTCACACACCCAAGTGTTTGTCGCGCTCACAACAGGCCCTTGAAGCTTACAGTCTATTCAACAGATTGGAACCAGGAGGGGCCAGTACATGTCGTCAAGGCCGTCAGCTCCTCCAGGCAGGAAATAGCCATGTAGGATCTGTTCGACCAACTCTCGGGTTCGCCGATCAACCAGCACACGATCCCTCACGAGAATCGTTCGCTGCGAGCGTCCGTTATTGATTATGCCTCTTGCTTCGCGAGTGTTGGACATCTGCTCTCGCACGACGAGCTCTGTCCTCGCCGTCTTCGACCAGATTCTCGAGGTCTGTGATGCTCTCTGCGAATTCCCATCTTCAACGCTGAAGCGACACCTGCAGGGCGTCGAGCATTTGCATCGCTTGCGTATCTCGCACGGAGTAAGCTCCGTTTCTTTTCTGATAATCTCTGTCACACTTATGCATGCATCCCTAGGATATCTTCTTATTCAATGTCGTCGCCGCGACAGCAGAAGACGCACAGTTCGATGCTCGACTGAATCGCAGGGCGAGTATACCTCATCGATTTCGAGTCATGCCAGCAGTTCGCGCATGGCCATAGGGTGCAAACAGCCGTGCACGCTGCCCAACACTCACGTCAAACCACCGCTGGGTATGACAAGTTTCGACCCGTTCAGCTGGGACGTCTACTGTCTTGGAAGGACGCTCGAATTCATGGTTCAGGTAAGATCGCTTGGAGGACGTCCTGAACAGAAGGAGCTATTCGTACTGATACGAGTCTTTCTGCATTCGTGAACAGTGTAAGTATCGCAAGAGTTCTGGGGGCAAGTCACCGTGGATACTGGATCTGTGCGTCAGGTGGCTGATAGGAAACGAGCGCGGGTGTACATCTGTATGCCGCTGTCGTACGACCCTCAACCGAGCACGCCAGGTGCTTGCAGTCGTCCGGTGGCTTGCGGGTGTGGGGGAGCTCTTCACCGCCATAGTTACATACCCGATTACCTTCTTCGAAGCCCGTCAAGCTGATCGCTGGCATGATTAAAGAATCATTAGTCCGTGACATTCATGCGTGATGGTCAGAATGATGGCGTTAACGTTGCGTAGGGCCATCGAGTCGAGTGTTTCGGAAAGGAGTTCACCATGGCTCAAGATGTGTAGAATGGGTCGAAGCAATGCGAGTACACCTTGTTGTGTTCAAGGTAAGTAAGCCAATATTTTACTCATCCAACCGTCCTATTTTAGACTGCAAAACCAGACTTGGCCTACGGTCGAGCAGATAGAATAATAGCCGTTCGACATCTCCTCGACACCGCACTCCCGAGAAATAGATATATCATTCTCTGCTACCTTTCATTCCCCTTCACGCTGACCTGCGTCGCCCGGGGGTGCGATATCCTGAGCCCTAGATGAACAAGACCGATAGTCGACCTGCTGAGTTGCGAGAATTGGACGTGTGTGTTCACTTCACATATTCTGACCGCTTTTGAGCAGAAACTCAGGTGGCTGCCTAATGATCAATGACGTCAGCCATGCGCAGAACGCGTTTTCAACCTGCTCCCGTGCCTGTGTGTTTTGTACTTGGATTCGTACACACATATAGGCTCCACTATCGGCCTAAGTATCAGAGTAATGGCGCACGGTTCTTCAAGTTACATGCCAACGCCAACGCTGCCCTCCAATCTGATGCTCGCTGGTGCTGTCCAATGAGAAGTCCTAAGAGAGACCGGAGGCAAGCACATAATAGTTTCAGCGGGTGCCGGTGCATGTGGTCGATGACATTGCTGTCGTAGGAGGGCCGTCGGGCGGGAACTTGAAAGAGCGGTCGACGTCGTGAATTCGAGCGCCTATTGTTGTTCGCTGTGACTGAAACCCGGCGCTTCTGCGGTTTCAACCTTTCCGTTCAACCTCAACGATGGCTACACCCACTGACCTCGCCACTCTTTCCACGCCCCCATCCCCAACGCCCTCCATAGATATGGAGGCGATACCCGATTGGCTCGTCACCCATCCCGAACTGCGCAAGCGCGAAATCACGCTATACAGGCCCTTGCAACCGGTGACTCAGCACTCCTGCACCCAGTACCAGTATTTGCTACTCTGACACCCAACCTGTATAGTTTACAGTATATATAACCGACTACGGTGTGGGCAGGCCTCCACGTGTTGTCAAGGCACTCAATCCCTCCAGGCAGGAGATACCGATGTACGACGTTTTTCGACCAGCTCTCCGGTTCTCCGATCAGTAATCACACGATCCCCCACGAAATCGTCCGATGCGAGCGCCCCTTGTTGATCATGCCCTGTGTGAGCCAAGTATCTGACATTTGCGTGCCGAAAACGAGCTCTGTCCTTGCGGCGTTTGATCAGATCCTCGAGGTCCGTGGTGCTCGCTAGTTCAAGTTCTCCCTCCATACCAGCCTCGCTGACGCCACGGCCTCAGGCTGTTGAGCACCTCCATCGCTTGCGCATCGCCCACATGGTAAGTTCGTTTCGGCTCTAACGCTATGGCTATGCGTGTCTGAACTGATGCACACCTCCGCAGGACATCTACGAACCCAATGTCGTCGCTGCCACTGCGAACGACGCGAGATTTGATGCACGACTCACCGCGGGGCGAGTCTACCTGATCGACTTCGAGTCGTGCCAGCAGTTCGCGCACTGTCCTGGCGTCCAGACCGCTGTTCCGCTGCCGTACACCCACCTTGACCCGCCGTTGGACATGAAGAGCTTCGACCCGTTCTCCTGGGACGTCTTCTGTCTCGGGGCGACGCTCGAGTTCATCACTGAGGTAATGTCGCTTCGAGGACGTGGCAGGAGTCGCTGCTGATTCATCTTCCGTAGTCTATGTTCCTCGATAAACCCGGGGAGAAGCTACCGTGGTTGCTGGGTCTGTGCGTCAGGTGGCTGGAGGGGAACGAGCGCGGATGTACATCCGTGTGTCGGTGTCGTCCGACAGTCACCCGGGCACGCCAGGTGCTTACTGTCGTCCGATGGTTTGCGGGCGTAGGAGAGCTCTTCGCGGCCATATTTACGTATCCGGTGACACTTTTCAAACCTTCACGAGGACAACGGACCCGCGGCGAGTGAAGGAGATGGTGTTTCTGAATGATCATTTCACACTTCAGGTTCCCTGACAGCCGGCTCTCGGACCAGGTCACTAGCCGGAGTCCATCTTGCTGTCTCGAATCCAAGAAAAGAAACTTCTAGGTGGAACCACTGGCATACGATCTCTCCTGTACCTATTCGATGCTTATGCTTACTGTGTTGGCAGGCGTGCACTGGCAGAATCTTTTGCAGCGGGGTACCACTTCAGACCGTTGAATAGATTATATATACCCCGCACAGCCTTGTCACTGGCGAAGTACACATCGTGCTCTCAAAGGGTCCTTAATGAGTGACCTTCCTTCCCCGATACGGTCTGTACGAGTACAGTTCCTTCGACCACACACTGGCTGAATGAGTACATTCAGACCGACCACACCGCCGCCATTGATGCCTTTTGTCGGCTGCGTCGAGAGTATCATCACCTATCAAACGACTCAGAGCTCTATGCCACTCTCGGCCTTCGACCAGATTCTCGAGGTGTGTGGCCCCGCTCCTCCATACCGTTTCATCGGGAGCGGGATAAATGGTGAAGCGAGCTGTAGAGCAGTCCCGCAATAAATTCTTGCTCGCGAACTGGAGCTTACGATGGATTAACCTGGACGCCGCCTCGACGGGCGTCCGAATGCCGAATGCGGCTGCACGTGACCGCGTGTCGTCCGGTTTTGGAAGCGTGGGCGACCGGCGGCCGGATGGAGTAGCTAGAGCGCCGGGTTGGGAAGATGTTGTTTTTATTGTCCTCCACCACGAACGACAAGTGGAGGATGCCATGGATCCCGCCCGTCCGCACTCACCATTCACTAGCAACTCCCACATTGCGTATGCCGACATAGAAAAGCATCCTCTTTCGTCGTCAGATGCGCCATTTCTGCCACTTCCGGGCCGCCGAGCACCTGGAGCTGCAGCCTCGTCGAGCCACTATAAGGAAGCCGCATCTGATGGTATCCTAACACCCGAGAGGACGGGGAAAGTGGCCATATACGACATCACCCTCTTGCGCCGCTGCTCATCCTTGGGCGCTATCCGCCATCATCGCCTTCTGCCTCGTCCTGCTCACCTGGCCCTCGACTACCCCATCTAGTTCGCTGGCAGTGCATCCGCCTCGCAAGTCTACCGGTTACTCTGATGTCGTCCAGTGGGACAACTATACCCTATGGATCCATAACCAGCGTATCTTCCTGCAGTAAGTATGGTGAGTTGCGATTCAACCTTCGTATGTGACTCATACGGCATCCAGCTCTGGCGAGTTCCACACCTTCCGACTTCCTGTGCGCGAGCTCTGGCTTGACATCTTTCAGAAGATGGTTGCAGCTGGTCTCAACGGAGTCAGGTACGTGAATGGGTATCATACATGTGTTGTATGAGCTTAACGACCGTTGTGTAGCATATACGTCCACAGTACTTTTTCACAGATCTCTCAACCCTCGATGCGAAACCACTGACGTCATTTTCTGTAGTGGGTCTCACCAATCCCTCCCGCGGGGTGGTCGACTTCGACGACTGGCGCGCTCTTGAGCCCATCTACGAGGCAGCGAGTCAAGCTGGCATTTTCGTCGTCCTGCGTCCAGGTATGCGGTCTGAGTCCCTTCCAATCTCCGTCATTGACAGTGTTCGGGGCAGGTCCTTACGTAAGTGCACGATGAACCTTTCAAACAGTTGTCTGGCGCGCACGAGGACAGATCAGCTAATCCCAGGTTATTCTCTGACGTAGATCAACGCAGAAACGTCTGCGGGTGGAATCGCACACTGGATCACCAGCGAGACTGCAGGCGAGGTTAGAACGAACGCGACAGACTGGATTGAGGCATACGAGCCATACATCGATGGGACCATCAAGGAGACTGTTGACTACCAGGTCACCAAGGGTGGACCAGTGATAGGTATGTGCAGCGATTTTTGAGGACTTCATGTGAACTCATGCGGTACACACGCTTTCTTCATGCAGCCATCCAGATCGGTGAGTCTATCCCGGGGTTCCTAGATCTAGTACACGGACTGAATGTTGCCCAGATAATGAGTACTTTCAGAGCGTCACGAACCAGCTCTACTTCCAGGCGCTCGAGGATCAATACCATGCAGGCGGCATCGTCGTTCCACTGTAAGAGCATCATTTGCGTGTTCCTGAAAGCGCGCCGTGCTGAAGGACCGTGTGCTGCAGAACGTACAACGACCCCAATGAACGCAAGGCGTTCATCAACGGAACCGGCTCCGTCGATATTTACGGCCTCGTACGTCCCTCCCTCTTTCGTTTTCGTTTTCATTTGTTGGACATCCCTGGCACGGGTGTGTCGTTGTCTAACCGTGCACTTAGGACGCATACCCACAAAGGTTCGACTGCTCGAACCCGCAGGTGTGGAGGAACGTCTCGACCAAGTACCACCAGTACCACGCGAGCGTGAACCCGAGTCAGCCGTGGTACATGCCCGAATTCCAGGCCGGCTCGTTCGACCCGTGGGCCGGCCCCGGCTACGACGCGTGCGCAGTCCTAACGGGCCCGGACTTCGAGGACGTGTTTAACAAGCACAACTGGGCAGCCAACGCGAAGCTCGTCAACTATTATATGTTCTACGGGTGAGTCATTATCGCCTAGTATGAGTAACGGGGGAGATTGCTGACCGGGACGCACAGAGGGACGAACTGGGGTGGGATCCCCTTCCCGGGGGTATACACGAGGTATGCATATGCGCGTTGGTTCATGTCTTCACGGTTGGCTGATCATCTCGCAGCTACGACTACGGCTCGCCCATCCGCGAGAATCGCCTTCTCACGGACAAGTATGACGAGATAAAGCGGCAGGGCATCTTCCTGCGCTCCTCGCCCCAGTTCCGCAAGACCGACTGGGTCGGAGATTCTGCGACTGGAATCCCTGGAGTCACGATAAGCAACAGCCTCGCGTACGGCACGTACCTCCGGAACCCGGACTCAGGCACGGGCTTCCTCATCACCCGCCAGAACGACTCCACGTCGACGTACGATCCACACTATCCACACCGCCTTCATTCTCTCACCTCACTTCTCTTCTTCCAGGGCAAATATCTCGTTCACAGTCTACCTCCCGACCTCGCAGGGCACGCTCACGCTCCCCGCGACGACAGGCGCGATCGCGCTCCACGGCCGCCAGTCCAAGCTCATCGTCACCGACTACACCTTCGGCGCGGCCGGCGCTCTGCTCTACACGACCGCCTCCATCTTCTTCGCGGGCACCATCGGCGCGCGCGACGTCCTCTTCCTGTACGGACACCCCGACCAGGCGCACGAGTTCGCGTTCACACCTGCCGGCGCGCCCTCATCCCTCTCCCCCTTCTCTTCTCTCATTCGGTTCACTGATCCAGCAGCAGCAGGCCTAGGGGGCGCGAGCGTGGTGACGGTCCTCCCTGGGGTCGACGGGCTCATCACAGTCTGGGAGTCCGACGCGCAACTCGTGCTCTACGCGGACGCGACGACCGCCGCGTCCTTCTGGGCGCCCCCCATCCGCAGCCCCACCGCACACACGGTCGAGGGCCTCGAGGCGTTCTGGCAGTTCGGCACGAACACGACCGTGCTCGTCGGCGGGCCGTACCTCGTGCGCAACGCCTCGCTGGTGAATGAAGGAGAACGAGAACGAGGACGAGAACGAGAGGGGGGGATGACGCTGGCGCTGGTGGGCGACCTGAACGCGAGCGTGCCGCTGACGGTGTTCGCGCCGCCCGAGGTCGTCGCCGTGACGTGGAACGGGGAGCCGGTCGGGACGATGGCGCAGTTCGGCGCGAGCGGGCTGCGCGCGGAGCTCGCCATGAAGCGCGACTCGGATGGAAGGGTGGGGGCGGAGGCGGTCGAGATGCCCGAGCTGACGGGGTGGCGGTACGCGGACAGCTTGCCGGAGGTGCGGAAGGGGTACGACGATGCGGCGTGGGTCGTTGCGGATAAGACGAGCACGAACATCCCGACGAAGCCGGCGTTTGGGGACGGACGGGTGCTGTATGGGTGTGATTATGGCTTGTGAGTGCTTCATACTGGGGCTCTGGGGTGAGGGGATTACGGACTGACTGAGGGCGCGTGTAGCTGCGAGAACATCGTGCTCTGGCGCGGGCATTTCAACGCTACAGGTTCGGAGACAGCGGCGAACCTGACTATCTATGGCGGAGATTGTAAGTTGTTCGCCGCGTGCTGTGGACTGTGCTAACAGATGGGTTGTACAGTCTTTGCGGCCTCAGTATGGATCAATGACAAACTTCATCTTCGTCCATGTTCAGCACGACGGACCACGCCAACCAACTGTTCACCTTCCCACAGGCGCTGTCGTCGCAGGCGAGGACAACGTCGTGACTGTCATCCAGGACAACATGGGTCTCGACGAGGACGACAACGAGAAGTCCGCGCGGGGGATCGGAGGGTTCGAGCTCATCGGCGGCACGTTCGGGACATGGAAGGTTCAGGGCAAAGCTGGCGGCTACCTCAAGTACGTTCATGCTTTCTTCCCTTCTTCCCTTGCACTGCCTTTCTCGATAACTGACCCTGCACTCGTATGCGCGACCAGCTACCCAGGACAAGGTCCGCGGGCTGTTCAACGAGGGCGGCCTGTACGGCGAACGCCAGGGCTGGCATCTTCCCGGGTTCGACACGTCCGGTGCCGAGTGGACCGCGCGCGAGCTGTCTGCGGGCCTCCCGAGCGGCGGCGCGGGCGTTGGGTTCTTCGTGACTACGTTCGCGCTGGACATCCCGGGCTACACGGACACGGCCGTGAGCTTCCAGTTCGAGGCGACGAACGACCAGGCGTACCGCGCGCTGCTGTTCGTCAACGGGTGGCAGTTCGGGAAGGTGCGTGGCTGGACTTGGATCTACAAAGCATTAACATTTGGGCGCATACTGACACATTCACGTCGGCAGCGAGCGGCGAACGTTGGGCCGCAAACACGATTCCCTGTCCCGCAGGGTATCCTGGACTATAACGGGCTGAAGTACGTTTTCTTACCTACCCAAGCGGTTCAATAGCTGATGGTCCTGCGTAGCACTGTCGCCGTGGCCGTCTGGGCCCTCGACGACACAGCCGTTTCGCCGCAGCTCAAGCTCGAGGTCGATGCTGTGCTGGAAGGAGGAGTGGGGCCGATCGCGGTGAACAACCCTGGTTGGACCGCCCTACGGGGTTGATAGGCTCGGGCTGATATAACGGTTGGTGAGACGTGAGTTGTTCTGACGCTTGACGCTTCAAGCTCAAGTTCAGATACTGAACACGGCTTCTGTTCGTATACCCAAGTTTCACGTGTGTAATTTCAACACCGTCGGAGGCCATGGAAGCATGTCGTCGATCTTTCAAATTTGAGCCGTATCCATGCAACGTGCGCTCAACCGTCGGGCAGGCCACAAGGCGTTCAAACTTGAGTACTGCCTATGGGATCGCGGATGTCTCTGTTGAATGCTGAAAGTTACATGCTTGTGTTGAGTTTTAGCATGATCCATCGCTGCCGCGACACTCGCACGGTGTGCCGAGCATATGCTTCGAAGTTTACCCATCGCAAACGGGTATGTTCATTTCATGAGCCCGGGAAGACATGATCGGTTAAGGGACGCTCCGTGGGGCATCATCTAATTTATACACGTCGTCGCGGCAACCAAACAGCACGCCTAGCACGATCCCCCTCTGACGGCACTGCAGGACGAGTGTACCGTATCGGTTTTGAGATCTCTCGGAAATCATAACACGATCGTGGAGTTCAAACTGCAGTTCCGTCGCCGGACATACATGCATATTATCCTACCGCTGGGCATGATAAAACACTCAATTGAGCCTTGAAGTCGTGGTCGAGGTAAATTTCCTTTCGGCACGTAGTACTTAGTGCGTCTGCTGCTGCCAGTGACGCAAATTTATTCTCTGGTTTACCGAAGAAATTTGGCTGTAAGATCGAGGCTACGCCGTGGACCTCCGGGTATTTTCTCCAGATACTATCTGAAAGGAAACGAGGCCGGCGGATGCACTTAAGGCTTACCTCTGTCGGCGGTCCACTCAGCCTCGGACTCGGACTGTCAAAAGAAGCGCCGAACTCTTGTGATTGTGCAATCGTTCGTGGACGTGGCAGAGCTGTTTATTGCAATCGTACTAGACATCCAGACCAGACGCTCAAAACCGTGTTTTTGTAAAGGGTCGCTGAGGCTAATATTTGCCGTTCTGTTTGCACATATTTGCTTCGGGCGGCAAGCGACAATTGTGCGGGTGGCAACGTCCAACGCTCTCAGGCTCGTCCTCGACTCCCGCACTAGTTCACCAACATCTATGCCTTCCCTTCTTGGAGTTCCAGACTGGAAGGCCACCCATACGTAGGCACAAAGGGCGTCGTACTTCATCAAGTAATCTAGCCAGTAAGTCCCTGTGCCAGGCTGCTCCTCTTCGACCGCAGCGGGCTCGCCGATGACTAGTTGCTTCTCAGCATGACAGCCCTTATGAACGTCATGACCGTATGGCAGTACCATCGCACAATGTGTGGTTAACAATCTGGACCCCGCTACGGAGGAGGGCTCAATCTCAGAGGGCTTGCAGGTCCATCCGTCATCTCTCAATTATGGTATACCCTCCGAGATCATTCCCTCCGAGCCCCGCTTGCTCGTCATGCAGTTCATTGGATCACTCGCCCTATTTTACTACATATGTCTCTACAACTAGATGTCTTTCAGCAGATCATCAAAGGACGTCCTCCGGGCGCTTGGACTATCTGCACAGGCTGTATTTCATCGACTTCAACACTTCCCATCAACTAGCTCCCGAATCCGGCCGCCAGCCTCCAATCCTCCTTCCCTCGAGTCAAGTTGAAAAGCCCCCAGGCGCTACTATACACGACTTGTACTTTTTCGACGTTTGCTGTGCTGGCAGGCTCATGCTACGTCTCGTGAAGGTCGGTGTCATGTACAGCTACCATTCAATCATCGATGTCTGACGAAATTGCACAGTACTCCTCTCTTGAAGAAAGTAAACTACCCTGGATCCCTCTGCGATATGCAGTGGTTGGTGGGCAACGAGCGCAGGTGCGCCTCTGTCTGTCATTGTCGTCTGACCGCCCGGCGAGCCCGTCAAGTACTGGCTGTCCTGCGCTGGTTCGTCTATACTTCAGAGCTGGTTAGCGAAGGCATTTTTTGCCCGGCATGTTCTCGGTCTCGAATTCTGGTTTTTCCAGCCGAATCCAACTGGGCCGTCGTCATAAGCAGTCCTCATTCCCCATGGCTTCAAACCGTGACCAGGGTTATCGACTCTTGCTTGTGGGGTATTGTAGCTCGATGTTTGGCTCTGGATCCTATCTGTTGATCAGGGCCATCTTTTTCTCGCTATCGCGGTTCCTCTGGAGATCCCGACCTCTCGACAAGCCCCCATCTCGAAACCCGACAAGGCATAGCAACTGCCCTCAATTATTTCTTCGCATTCTAGATACCAGTCTCTATTCGCCACTTTGCGCCTCAAATCTCACACGCTTCAGCGACCTGGACCCGAACCCAACGCCGTCGTTGATCCGTTGCGAGGCGCCGATAGACTGTCGTTCTAGCTGTCCACTAGAATACCGGCACCTCCCCTGGCTTTACCACCCGACTTCATGCGTTCTTCAGGTACCTATGCATTCCATTTCTCATCGGCACGGACCATGTGTCGACTGCTCTCATCTACCCATGGATGACGAGTTTCATACGTACTCGAGTTGGCGTCCCACGGTCACGCGTGTGCACCCTCACCTGTTTCGCGGCCAGACGATCGCTTTACACTTCCCGGTCTCATCTTCCCAAATTACTGGCAGCCGAGATCCCCATTTGCGGTCGACTTCGCGAAGCCCGGCGTGCCTCAGCTGCCCGCTCTTCCGGTTAGGCATCTCGCTCGAGGCACACGTCCACTATCTCCGTTGCGCATCTGTAGCGGTCCCGTAAGAAGTGCTCCGCCGCCCCTCCAATCACCCCCCCGCTTCCCATCCACGATGCTACCGCGATCTACCGCGCTCGTCCTTCTTCTCTTGTGCCTTGGCCGATTGATTATCAACAATAGGTTGGCGTGGCGCATTCGGATGTTGTTCTCGAACCTGGGTCCTTGGGCGATGCTACCTTGTTTTCTCCTACGCCGGTATGTTTACCCAAAGTCCTCCCTCGCGCCATAGATTCTGATTCCCATGCATCCGACAATGCTCGACATTCCAGAACTATCCTCGCACACAACGCACGCACGGCATGCCGGCTTGCACCTGGCCGCGGTCTAGCCGCGAAGGGGAAAGGCACAAACTCTCGTCTTACGCGTAGATCCTCCGCTTTGCTTCGTCCGTGCATATCGGGTAATAGATAACATTGAGATGTTATCGCATGTCTGTAGTAAGTAGGATTCGCGTTACTTACTCCGCACTTCATGAACTTACTCTTCCTTCAGACGCAGCAGTTCCTCGTCACGCGCGAACCAGAACATTATCTTCCCAGAAGGGGTGCTCCAGCTTCGTTCCTGGCCTCACGGTCACGATGAGGCCTATGTCAAACAGGGCACCGAAATCGCACGCGGGCGGTTCCGCGATACTCTTCGCTTCCGACGTTGAACAAGGTGCGTCAGCGGACTCTCGCACCTACCCAGGCTGACGTAGCGGCCAACCTACTCACTCGCCAGAAGCTTAGATTCACTATCGCACCCTTTTCCCCTGTGAATCCATCCATGCCAAGCGTCACATATCATGTCCATTTATCTCCACGCAAACATCCCAGCCCTAATATGCCAACGAAGCTTCTCCCCATCGGCCATCTCACGCGCGCGATCTCCGTCTTCCTGTCCCACCCCTTGCCCTCGCGCACGCATCGGGAACGCTTCGCCTCGGCCTCCTGCCCCCAGCAAAACCTTCTTCCCTCCCCGGCACTCGCTTGTCCCCCGTGCCTGACGTGCGGGGTTCTTGCCGCTCTGGCCCACTCCGACTCCCTGGGCCGCCTCTATATTCCCTGTCCCAGCCGAAGCGCGGCCCTGTCCGTTTTCCCGCCTCCCGTCCCTCGGCGCAATCGTGATCGAGACCCCGCACCGTTTGCACGCGGACGTCATTCATCTCGCGCGTTCCGTCCGCCCCTCCCATTCAGCGTCGGGGTGTGAGCCCGCGGCGATGCGGACGCGCCTCGCAGGGCAGAACAACGATGCCGGCGTGGGGCGCCGACGTGCCGAGCCCTCACTCCGTCGCGACCCATGTGCGCGGAGCGACTCTCGGCAGCCTCGAGGTGCGCGGCGCACGCGCGCGTCGGCCACCGCCACTCCAACATACGCGAGGCCCCATGCTGCAATGCCAACATGGACGTGGGCATCAGCATTGATTCATTAACATTAACCGGGAGGACGCGGTGCTATCGCCGCGCCCGGCTCTCGCCTTCCCCGCAATCAATAAGTAAGTATCCATCGCGCCCTCGCTCCGAATACTGTAATGCGTGGCCAACAAGAACAAGATTGCGGTGCGGCGGGGTGGATCTCGGGCGTTATAATTGCGCTAAGCTGGCTCGCGGGCGCGTGTGCGTGTGCGCGCGTGGGGGGGGGACGGTGCCTGGCCCCGAGCTTCATATTCACTCGCTCTGAGCCTATGGCACAATGGTCACTTATCCCCGCCCTTCCTCCCACACCCACATCAATCACGGCGCGCGACGCGTCCTTCGAGCCCCTGGGCCCTGGCACCCCCGGCACCACATAGCATAACCACCCTCGTGCTGATGCCACTGCCAGCCCGAGTGCATGCCCCCGACGGCGCGCCGCAGAACCACACGCAGTGACAGATGGCCGGCGGGGGACACGACGGCGGGGATGGAAGTTGAACGTCGTGCGGCCCTTGCGTAGTCTATCGCCGGGTAGATGGACGTGCAGACGCTCGCTCGGATCGGGACGTGATTCGTATTCGTGAATGATGTCCGTTTATGGGTGTCCCGTTTGGCCACTAATGGTGCGCACCCCGTCATATCCACGCTTGCCAAAGTCTTACACGTTTCAACGTCCCGTCCTCTTGCAAGCTTGCACAGAAGACGCGACAGGACAGACAGCACGCATCACACTTTGTCGCTCCTTCCTGCCGGCGAGAAGCTCCCCCAGGCTCCCCCTGGCACGGCGCGCAAGACATACAACCTCCCCATACATACATTTGCATTCAGACGGGGACGCGGGGGCACGCGGGCGTCAGCGCTGCCGCATCCCGCGCTGGATATTCAACTGCACACCCCGTGCTGGCGGCCGGCGCACGCGCTCTTTGTTCCGCTTCGAGCTCAATGCCCAGTGGCTGGAGCCAATCCGCCGCTGGGACGCTGCCACGCCTCCTCCCCGGCCCATCGAATTACTCGCGGGCGCGGCCTGCCCTCCCGAGAGCCACATGGCTAAATCCTCCCCGCGGCAAGAGCCGCTCGAGCTCGCACGAGCGCACGCCCGTGAGCCCGCGCCCCGCCGGCCAGCCAGCCAGTGAGGATTGGACAGCAGGCGTGCTGCAGGCGCATACAGTCTACCTGCTACATACGGGCACTTTCCGCTGGCCAAACGCTGGCCGCGGCCTCGCCCCTGCGTCGTAATCTGCGGGCTGTTGATTTGACTTTGAAAATTCGTCGGAAGGCGGCTGATGTCCCCCGCGCAGGCCTGGCTGTTCGACGGTGCGCTATCTCCCCAAAGTTTCCGAGCTGCCCACGCATTCGTCGACGTGTCTCAGTGGCCATTGGCTGAGCCCGCAGGACGGCCATCTCCAGTCATCACGATTACTGATCAGCTGGACGAGGTCCTCAGGCTTCTTCTGCTCCCACTCCACTTCCATGCTTCCGCCCCCCGATATCCATCCGATGGCCTCGTCGATAACTAAGTAAGTATCAGAGTAGGTGGCGAGCTCCATGCCCACCCTTGCCGCCGAGCGACACAGGCCGGCAGACCTAGTACCCACGACGAACGCGCCGCATGCACACTGACATTCAGAGCCTTGTACCCTCGGCACGGCCGTCTTGGATCGTCGAATTCAATGTCGGAGCGCCGAGCCTCGAGCCGCCAGCCTGGACGGACGTTCCGCATAAGTCCTGCGTGGTACTCGCGGCCTGAAGGTCGGCCGGCCCCCGACATATGCATATGAAGGGGTAATGAAGGGGCGTATACACTGTGGGAGGGGTTCTCGCGTTCGCGGACAGTCCGACATTGCCGCGATGGTTTGCATCATGCCCCGTGAGCCCCCGCTTGCAGAGCGATCGATACCCAGGTCCCATCCCCAGGGCGCCGGGAACTGGAACTGGAACTGGAACGCGAGCTGTCCGCCGTCCACCGGGTGTATGCGCGGCATCTTTATCTTTATCTTTGCGGTGTGCGCTGCACAATGTGCGTGTGCGTACGAACTCGGAGCTACATAGGCACTCGCGCTGACACTCCCAACGGGGAAGGGGAGGGGGGGGGGCGGACCTCGAAGATCTCGCGGAGTCCTCGGAGGAGATGAAAGCGTCCGCGTCGACGTCGGCGCGAGATGATTAAGTGCCAAGCTCCGAGTGCTGAGTGCTTAGTGCTGGCTGAAAACCTACTCCGCGTGCGAGAGTACGGGGCCGATGGAGAAGCAGGACTAGAAGCCCTCGAGGCTTTCCCCCTGGCGCGCTGCGAGCCTCGGGTGCGTGAGTTTTGGGGGCGTCGATGGCGAGCTTGAGAGAGGATGCACATGCAAGTGCACAGCAGCAACTTAGTATACGCATAAGAGCAAGGAACGGAGCGCACCGACACTAGACATGCTAGCGAGCTGCGTGTTACGGAATGGAGTGAGTCTCATTCTGGGCTCCAGCCCGGGCCTGAGGGCGATCCTACATAGTCCTAGTAGCGCCACCCCATTCACCGACAACGTCGGCGTGGACATTGAAATCCTATTGCGACGGGCGACTGATGAACGATCGTCTCGAAATTGGAAACCAAAACCTTAACGGAGCACGGTGGCTTTGGAATTGGGAACTTGGAACTTGGCAGCGAGATCTAGAGTTCGCGCGCGTATACGTAGCGACGTAGCCACGTACAGCGAGCCTCGAGGCCCGCCAGGCGGGCCTCAGACCCTGTCAGCCTTCGACCGGGATCGCCGCTCCCTCTGCTACTGCTAACTTAACTTCTGAGCGGGCGATACTTTGCATGCGGATGCAGCTGGTACTGGATGAGAGGGACCCTGAACGAGGTGGGTGAGCGGTAAGATTCGAAACTGGGCCACATGGCTCGGCTGCGAGCTCGTCGTAGTGCAGACCCTGAGCGGCGTCGAGCAGACCACACCGTGGCACAGGTATCATAATTTATTCGATACGATTCCATTTCCTAGGGGGGTGGTGTGCTAGGACCTTGCGAAAATGCACACAGTCGGCCGTCACGTATCAGCGTAAGGAACTAGAACGACAGCCAAAAAGAACACAAACACATATGCAGCGGCAGACGTCGCGTGACGCACGACATGCAACTCTCGTGCACGCGTACGAGCCCGCGACAGGAGTGAGAGAGAACGAGGAGAAGAACAAGGACCGTGGCCATAAGCGACTGAATGCACCCGCATTCCGGAAGCGTCGGCCATCAAAAATAACATAACCCGGGACGCACAAGTGTCGTGTACGTAAGTCTACACTCTCTCGCGTACGCGTGCTGCTGCTCCGAGCAGCAGCTGGCCACCTCGTGTACGGCGGCCGCGCGTACATGCGCAGCCATGCGCAGTGCACTTGGGACGCGATAGCACGTAGCATGGGCGGCGGGAAGCCCGAGTGCGGCGCGAGGCGCGTTATTCCCTGTTATTCCATTGACTTGCAATGGCAGGACGTGTGCGCGCGTACGTACGCGCGGTGCCGTAATTCGCATTCACCGGGACGGAGCTCCCGCGTCGAAGCAGGGAACGCGCTGCGCAGCGACGCAGGGCAGGGAAACCCTAGGCCTGGCGGGGCGCGCGCGTCGCGGTCAATGTCGCGCGCGCCCCCCCCTCGGGGGCCGACGCATACGTGTGCGCCCGCCCCGCCCATGAATGCATGAAGCTTTGAGCATGGGACCGCAGTGCACGTATAATACGTACGTGCCGACAGTGTCTTTCAAACGCATACAGTCGTATACCCGAAAGGCGAAACGCACAGACCGGGCGCGCAGGGGGTCGCGCGGACGGCTCGGCTAGCTCGCGGGTCTCGCGGGCTGGACCGCGGGGAGACGTGGCAAGGGTGCGATTGTAAGTACTTAATCATGCATGTATGGGCGACTGCGGGAATAAGCTGGCGTGTCGCGGGGTGACAACGACAATGACAATGGCATTAGGGGCGGTCAGAGTTAGCGATTCTCCCGCCAATTCTGAGTTGTTTCTCGAGTGATTTTGAACAAAATCAAGGCTCTTGAATCGTCCTAGAATCGCAGCAGGTTTGACCGCCTCGCTCTTACGTCCGATTGATTGCGGGCGCTACAGGCCACTGCAACGAGCGTTTTGGGGCCACCAGAAGCGGTCAGAGAATCGAGGAGGCAGAAACGGCGATTCTGGGTGCAGAAGCGACTCCAGAGTCGCTTCTGCAAAAACGGAGTTTCTGGGTCGTTTCTGCCTTAGCGCCCGATTCCCGAATAAATCCGACCTCGATTCTCACAAGAAGCGGATCTCAGAATCGACCTCAGAAACGAGCAGAATCACCAACTCTGACCGCCCCTATTGACTGGGGCTGACAGTGACAGGGCCGGGGATTTGGTAATGGTATGTGTGTATGTACTTATGGTATGCGTTACTGAGTATCGAGAGCGCTGCTACAACGTTAACAGAGGGACAGGCACGAGCGCGAGTCGATTCGATTCCGGGAGAGCTGTGTACGTACGAGACTAGGCACATTATACTACGAATTCCGTGCGCGGCGAGAGACGGTATGGATAGATACGATAATACAAGAAGCGTGCGAGGGTGGGGCGAGCACGAGCACGAGAGAGACACCGAGAACCAGGAACCAGGACACGCTTGGGCTTGGAAAGCACGGAGATACCGATACTGATACTGTATGCAGGCAGGCCAGTCTTTTTTGAGTTGAGTTTGCCGACTTAATGAAGCGATCGGGGCGGAACGCGGGACGCGGGACGCGGACGTGGAGTGGGAATGGGAACGGGGAGGGGGAAGGAAGAAGAGAACTCGAACCGATCGGGGGTATACGATGCGCGACACCAAGAAAAAACGAGCACGCGAGCGACGAAGGGGAACAGGGAAGGCTGGTATGTGCGCCACAGCCGCGCGGGCCACACGGACGCGGACGCGATCTCGCGAGGAGCGCAGGAGAAGGAGAACGCGGGCCCGACTGTGCGCGCGCCATGACGATAAGACGGAAACCACGGTGCGCGCGTGTGTAACGTCTCAGGCTGGAGTCCTGGAGAGCAGCAGCAGGATCGCGCGCGCAGAGGGGACACGGGATGGCGGAGGAATGGGGGGTGGGACAAACGGGCGTGGGGCCGACGAACCCGAGCTCCACCTCACACTCCTCGCGTCGAACGCCGCCGCGAACGCGTGCCCATGCGCCTGCCCCCGTCTAGGAGTGGGGGCTGCCGGATGCCGTAGGACGTAGAACAGGATGGTGGTGGTGGTGATGATGGTGGCGGACTTGGACTTGGACTTGCGGAGCGCGAAGAGTGTGTATGTGTGTTGGGGAAGGGGAGGCGGAAGCAGGGGCAGGGCGCGTCATGTCGGGGTAGTGTTCGCGCGGCGCGCGCCTGGGCGGTTTGGGGAGAGGCGCCACTGGCGCTCCCAGTCCTGGAGGCAGCGGACGAAGCCTGAGTTGGGCTTGATGCAGGGGCGCTTGCGCTTGACGAGGTCGAAGGCGGCGTCGTAGGTCATGTTGTGGGTGTATATGAGGTACGCGATCACGACCGCGGCAGAACGCGACACGCCCTGGGGGACGCGAAGGCGGGGGCGAAGGCGAAGGCGAGGAAGAGGAGGTTAAGTTAAAAGGGCGAGGCACGGCGACGCGTCAGGGACGCGTTCTGAGACGGGAGGAAGGCCGGGAGGGACGTACCTGCTGGCAGTGGACGAGGATGGTGATGCCGCGACGGAGCCGTTCGTCTATCCAGCGCACGGTGGCTTCGAGGTGGGGGCGGAGATCCGCGGAGGTGCTGTCGAGGATGTCGAGTCTGTAGCACTCGAGCTTGTTTCCCTGGGCTGCGTGTGCCTCGACGGAGGGGAGCCATGGGGCGTCGAGGACCTGGACGAGGGCGCCGACGTTGTTGGAGGAGAGGAGGGCGGGGTCGAGGATGGCGGAGAAGGAGCCGAGGAAAAGAGCGCCGGTGCGCTGTTGTGGGGACGCGGGGAGAATAAGGTGCATCGGGGTGCACATGGCCTGCATGACCTCGGGCGGAAGGTTGTCGAAGCGGATCATGGCTCGCGATGTACGACTTGTGGTGAGGGCTGCTCGAGTGCTGGGAGTGGCTGGGGCTCGAGACTGGCGAGTCTGGCAGAAAACAGCGCGTATATACAGTGCCTTGCATAATTGCGTGAACGCGCCGAAAAATCCCCCGCTGGCGCTTATACTTCGCCTACCAAATACGGATGGATCACGGTCACATGCAACGCCAACGCGTGCCCCGCCGCCTGTGCACCTCTACAGGTTTTAACGACTGTTCCCCTGTCCCCCACCCTTGTCTACTTCCTGGAGGGCTCAGTGGCTCTCAACGGGTCTCCTAGTTTATTATTTGGGCCTCAGCTGCTTCGGGAGGCACCCATGCCATCCGGGGGACATGTCACATGAAGGTCACCAACTCGCTTCTGAAGCTTCCCAGGCGTCCTGATTTGGTAGGCGAACATATAAGCGCCTGCGGGAATTTTTCGGCGCGTTCACGCAATTATGCAAGGCACTGTAAGTTATGGAGTCGTAGCAGACCGAATCGGCGCGCGACTTAATGGCCGGGCACGTGCCGCGTCTTTGCCAGGCCAAGAATGCCCGGGTCGGGGCGTGGGAAGCGGCTCTAGGCCCTGAGCCGTGCCTGTTTGTTTGGGGACCGTCGAGATCGGATCGTTGTCTCCGCTGGGTCTCTGCGGCTGCTGTCTTCGTCCTCGTCCTCGTCCTCGTCTTCGCGCTTCCTGCCCCTTGCAGCCCAGCCCCGCGCCCTCCCACCCGCCGCGCCCCCACACTCGCCCTCGGATCGATCGTCCCCGCTCTCCCCCGCCCTCCGCCTCTCACACGCCACCCCACGCGTGAGCTCCATCCGACCACTCCCTCTGCCGGCTCCCCCATCCTCGGCCTCCCACCCAATCACTCCCGCCAACAACGCCCATCTACAGCCTTGTATCAAGTCTTTCATATCCTTTTCATCTCCCGATGGCACCACGCATATGTCATCCCCGGCGTCTTCCACCGCCCTGACACGCTTGCGTCATTGCGCACTCCGGGGCCCAAATGTCCACAAGCATCCACCAGTCCCGATCACAATTTTTGACTTGACTGCGTGCTCCTCCTCGTCCTCTCGCTGCCTGGCTCCCTCCCGCATCTCTGCCATCACAAACTCAGCCTGCGGATCGACGTTCTGCCCCGCCGGTGCGCGAACACGAGAGCGAGCCCAGCCAAGTTCCAACTCCCGACACGTACGAACACTAACCTATGTACGTACGTACGTACTGTACCTGCCATTCATCCCTGCCCCGCCTCCGCCTCCGTCCGTCTTCCGTCCCACCCTTCGGAGATTAAGCTTTCATTGTCCCTTCCTCGCAGCCTATCACGGCCGCCCCTGGACCCCCACGAACGCATTGATCATTCATATTGAACGTTTGAACGTGAACAGCTGCCGCCCCCGCGCGCCCGCGCCCCAGGGCCCAGCCCGCTCTCGCTTCGCGCTCCCACCCGCCACACCCAGCACCGCTTTCCTGTGAGTTTCATGTAAGTACTTACAGTGAGTATGATAAGTGTTCGCCCGCGAGATCGTACTTACCGGAAACGGTGCGCGGGCTTGCACGGGACGAGAGCCAATCCGATTCTGCCCGTCGTCCTCTTGTCAGATCGCAATCTCGCATCTGCCATGCGTGCACGCTCTCGGTGCTATCGCCGGGCGCACGTAGCAGTGTCGCTCGAGAGGCGTCCAGGCTCTGGGTCTCCTGCTCCCCCTTCCATGGCCAATCCCAGCGCGCGAGTAGCCCCGCGTACGCCCCGCCATGCCGTCTCGTTGTGCGCGAGCGTGGCCGCTGGGCGGGCGTGTATGTGCATATGCCCCTGCTTGTCGCGGACTCAGAATGTAGAATGCAGAATAACACCACGCAGGAACCCGGTGCGCTACTCCCACTTTGCTCCCTCTGCTACATTACTCCGCTACTGGACGCGCGCGCACACCCAGACGCGGATGCGGACTCGGACTCTGTGTCTTTCAGAATTCAACAGCCGCGCGCCGCGCGGGGGGTACTATGTCCCACATTGTGGCAAAGGTTGCTGTGAAACTAATCTGAATACCTTCACCTCCTCTGTCGTGGCAACTGTAAAGCCCTTGTTTACAGGCCGTCAAGAATCGCGCATACTCCTGTGTTCCGCTACAAAGAGGTAATGCAGTTTTCACTGCTGGTGATCGTAACGGTATTCGGATTACTTTTACCGTAACCTTTACCAGCACGTCCGCCGAAATATTCTGACCTGCATCTAGTGTGATCAGGGATTCATGACGCGCACAGAGACCTCGCGCGTGTCGCGCAAGCTTCAGCCTTTCGGCTCGCCCCGCGGCCGCTGTGCCTGTTAATGTTTTATATAGCTGCACGCACGAAGCACCCCACGCGCCCCTTGCTTCGATTTCGTCCCCGGTGTCGATCTTTGCCTTTTGCGCCTGCTTCCTCCCAGTGAGTCGCGGTCATGCGGGTACACGCGCCGGTGTTGTATTAAGTACGATTATGCAGGGCGAGTGCTGCATTGTGCGTGACCCTGCGCGCACGGCCAGAGTCCTCGGACTCGGAGAGCCCGGATGGTCGAGTTTGGAATTCCACGCGGATGACGTTCGTATGGCAGGTCCGCTAGTCCGTGCTGTCGCGCGAGGGCCCAGCCACGCCCACGGCGGGGCGAGGGCGCGTTCCCGCAGGCTGCGGCAGCTGCATGTTCCCCGATGCGGACAGAATTGCGTATCTGTATCTGCAAGTATCTGTAATGGCCGTCATCGACATCACCAGCGGTACTTACTTACCATCATCATTATCGGCATCAGAGCTACTTATTCAGAGCGGGCTTCCGTCTGCTTCCGTGTCGAGCTGTCTACTCCGGGTGGCAGGCTGTCGTTCAAATTTTAACGTAGGTTTTGTACAGTGATCTGTAAGCAATCGGTAAGCACGCGCGCGAGCTGTGCACATTGCGCACGGCGTGATCCATACGGCGATAAGTCCGTGCGGTGCCTGTCGGCGCGCGTCGAACCTTCCCATTCCCACTTCCTCCACCCGAGGAGCGTACTCGACACCTTCCCAGGTACGGCGACTCGAATTCAATCAGTGCGTCGAGGTAAGTGTTACTTAAAGTTAGTATGGGTCTGCCCCTGGGCATCATTTCATCTGCCGAACCAGACGCCACGACTTCCCGCCACCGGTAGAAGTCTGGGCGCTTCCATTGCCTTTTCTGCCGCAACCTTATTCGACCTCCGGTGTGGCGAGGCCGGGCCGGGACGCGTGCCGAGGTACAATTCCGCGCTGCAGATGAAGTTCGGACGGTAGGATCGTATTCGTATTCTGTGTGAGCATGCGCGGTGTTTATGATTCTGAATTGTTCCTAGCTTATGCTCATACATCCTGCAACAGATGATGGCCGGTTCCTCAGGCTCTGGACCCTCGTGACTGAGTCGAGTCTTCCACGCCACATTCATGCTCAAAGCACCCGTCTCGGTACTCAGCGCCGTGCGCCACTGTCCGGGCACACGAATGTCGGGTGGCCGGCCGTCTTATCACCGCAGGGACGGCATCCGAGGTTTCCAGTCATTTGTGCCTTTCTTCTGACACGGGCAGGGCCCCTAGAGCAGTGCCGAAATGACAGAGGTGCCCTTGCCGCCAGCATGTCGACGTGATCTTGAACGTCGTGCGACGTAAGTAAGTGCGTGTCGTGTATGTATTCCGTATTATGTCGTGCAGCCGCCCGACGCATGCCCCCGATCTCGCTTCGCGTCCGTTCTTTCAGGTCCGGGGAGCCAGGGGAAGGGGATTAATTGCCGTAGTTACGGTATCTTTACGTGGACTCACCGTGCAAGACGTCAACTGGAGGAGCGGACACACAGAGCCGCCGGAACCAACGTGTACGCATGCAGTCAAGTGTCCTCTGTCATCTATAGTCTTTAACGTCTGGTCTTCGGTCCACTTCGCCCTTTTCCAGCTGCCCCCTGTTTCTCTGGCCACAATGTCGTACCTCTGATGCGTCAGGACCTGCTTGGCTAATCCACGAACAATCAAAGGTAGTAGGGGCGAAACACCGTGTTCCAAAGCCCAGTGATCGTTACCGTAAACAGAGACAAAATCAATTTCGGAGGGCAGATCTCCGAGCACTATGTTCTCAGTCAAGCAGTCCCAAATTAATAGTGAAGCATGAAAATAACGATATGAACCAATTTCTGTCTTATTTACTGGGAATTTCCATCGGGGACGAACACAACGTGTCGAACATGCCTCGGAGGCCCAGCAATCCTTGTGCCAACCGGACGGCGCTAACAAGCCTGCTGTACGAAATTGAGTTCTCGGCTAACTTCGGTTAGATCAATTTCGCATCCGGGCTGAGGACGTCGCGGTCAAGATGGACCTCGATCTCTCCCAGCCTGCACTCCGGTCGCGACAAAATTTGACAGACATACTCTCTGGCATGCACCCTAATGGACTGTGTACTGATTATGTTTGTGGAAATGAGGATGGGGAACCATAGTAAGGCGGCCAAAAACTCGTAGGGTCGAGGACCCGCTGAAGACTGCATACGTCTGTCTATATCTATGTCTATGTATCTACTGACGTGTATGTCTAGGTGACGTGTTTTCTACAAGAGTCCAAGTCCAATACGATATCCGATAATGATAGTCCCGAGACTCAATAGCCGAAACAGAATCGCGGCGCGACCAAGTCCCTCACGAGCACAAACGCACCTCCGCACAAATCGGCCGCGTACACGCACCATCGAAGCAAAGACACCATGCGCAAGGCCCGCCGCACCGTCGGACGACAACGACAGACACCAGCGCATCCTCGTTCATTACCCTTGAGCCACGACGCGAGCCGCTCGGCGACCCAAGGGACCCCCTCGTCCGGCCTAGCCTACATTGAACAACAATAATTTCGTTGTATTTGCATTCAGTGAGTGACAGGCCCCCCGCGTGCATCGAACAGCCGAAATCGGGCGTACCTCGAGAAACGTCTCGAGGACGCGCCCTGCGCAGTAGACGTCCCAGGCGTACGGATCGAGATGCGTCACCCCAGGGGGCGGCGCGAACTGCGTCGAGGGCAGGGGCACGGGGCCTTGCCCACCCGGAGCGTGCGCGAGCCGGCGGGACCTGTCGAAGTCGATGACGTACACCTTCCCCGCCGCGAGACGTGCGTCGCGCGCGGCCTCGCGGGGCGTCGCGGCGAGCAAGTTCCCTGGACAGATGTCCTGCGTGCGCGTACGCGAATTACCGATTCAGCGAGCGATAGCGCGGACGTAATTGTAAGAGCTGGGACACACCATATGGGCGATCCGGTTACGGTGGAGGAAGTCGATGCCCTGTATACCGGGTCGCGTCTGTCAGCGGACGACGGACGTGCGATGAGCCGAACGAGGAACCGAGCCGCCGGAGGAAGGAGGAATGTACCTGGACCGGGGAATTGTATGCGAACGTACCTCCAACAGTTGATGGGCTAGCTCCAAGAAAGCCTCTAGCCACCGGGCGTCCGCGTCCAGGGCCGAGCTTGGTGCCTTCATCGAGGGCAAATAGGGCATAACGAGCACGGTCCTTTCTCCAGCGTACACGACGTCACACGGGATGGTATGGTTATCTGGGCCTGGCGTCCGCTGCAGCTGGAGGAATTCGCAAATCGCGGCCTCGTCTTTCGCGTCCGAACCCGAATCGGGCTCGACGATCTTGACGACGTGCTGCGGAGTCGCGAACCAGCTCGTGCAGAACACCGTCGGCTAGCGCATATGCGGATATATCATGTAAGTACAGGTATTGCAAGCCGCCGGTCAGAACCGAGACGCTGGATATGCACTGACCGGCCGCAGGCACTCGACAAGCGTGATGCCCCGCCGCCGCAGTTCGGGGTCGTCCGCCAACCATGCAGGCACCGCGAGCGACTCGGCAGGGCGAGGGCCCTCGAGCACCTTCATCCAGACGGTGGTGGATGGTGGTGGTTGAGGGTAGAGTCGCAGCGGGAGCGGTGTGCTTCGATTCGATGGACCGACTCGGACCACTTGGACGGCTGTCGCACAAACCCCCTAAAGAGGCTACAAAATCACATGACGCAGCCCCAGCGAAGGAAGTGGAGTTGCCTCACTCCAACGCACCTCGCGGCTGGGGTGAACCTGGCCCTACCAATCGTGTGCAGAGAAATGGTCACGGAAAACCCCCAGTTGCGGCGCGGCGCTGGAGGGGCGAGCTTGAGCTAAATTCTATCAGGCAGCGGCGGCGGCGTTTCGCAGGACGGTCAATGCCATGCAGTGATGGGGGTGGGCGAGAGTCGAGAGCTGGGACGCGCTGGAGGACGGACGATCGCGGCATCCGCGACACTGCAATTTACGCCCCGCAAAACGCGATCGACTCAGACATCACGTCGCTCGACGCGCACGGCAGGCTGTAGCAACCCCGGTGGACGGTGGCGCACAGCGCACAGCCCAGGCATGAAACCCGATACCGGACCGAGTGACGTGATGCAGTGGTGCGATCGACGTCGATGTCTCTTCAGTCCACACTAAATTACACACGAGGCCTGTGTATATATGATCGAGGATCGTACAGAAGCCACAGTCAGTATCTGAACTCTACCTTGAGGAACAACCTACGTCGCACCAACCGGCATTAACCTATAAACCCCGACGTGCAGTCCAACCGAGGTTATTGAGCGCGATCGGCCCCACTCCTCCTTCCACTACAGCATCGACCTCGAGCTCAGGCTTGAGCTGTGGCGAAACTTGATACTACTAGTGTCGTTGAGTACACAAACTGCCACGGCAACGGTACTGACGTAGACCGACCCTGGACAAGCAGACCATCAGTCACGAACCACTTGGAGCGAAGGCGCAAGATAGATAAAAACGTACTTCAGCGCGTTGGAGTCCAGGATGCCCTGCGGCACTGGGAACCTCAGGCTCGTCTGTGGCTCAACGTTCACCGCTCGCTGCCGACCCGAATGTGTCATAGAGAGCCTCACCAAATGTGGTGTAGACCCGAGTCCGGTCGCGCACCTTCCCGGGCGGCCATCCGTTGACGAACAGCAGCGCGCGGTACGCATGGTCGTTCGTCTCTTCGAATTGGAAGCTCACGATAGTGTCCGTGTAGCCCGGGATGTCCAGCACGAACGTCGTCACGAAGAATCCGACGCCCGCGCCCCCGCTGGGGAGGCCCGCAGACAGCTCGCGCGCGGTCCACTCGGGTCCGGACGTGAAGGTGCCAGCTCTGGCGTTCTCCGTACAGGCCGCTCTCGCTGAACAGCGCGCGGACCTTGTCTGGGTAGCTGTTTGTGCACACACATTTGGGGTTAGCAAGAAGGGTAAGAGAGGAAGGGAAGAACGTACTTGAGATAGCCTCCGACTTTGCCCTGGACCTTCCACGGCCAGAACGTGCCGCCGACGAGCTCGAACCCTCCGATCCCCCCGGCGAACTTCTCGTTCTCGTCCTCGTCGAGGCCCATGTTATCCTGGATGACAGTCACGACGCTGTCCTTGCCTGCGACGACAGCGCCTGGGGGGGACGAGGAAAAGCTGGTCGACGTGGTTCGGTCGTGATGAACATGGAGGAGATGAACTTGTCGTTGATCCACATCGAGGCGGCGAAGACTTGCGCGGCCAACCTTCGTCAGCACAATTCCCCAAACGCTGGCGTACGCGACTTGTCCGCCTTCATGGTATTGATCGTCGAGTGCCTGCAAGTAGAGCTCGTTCGTGACGCTCTGAAAATAATCATTGTCTGGGCAACGTTCATCCAGTTAACTATATCTAGGAACTGGGACATGTACTCACCGGTCTGCATAGTTGCAAGAAGAAAGTGTGCACTCCGCAGGAGTCCACATGAAATCAACAAAAGTCGTGACACATACCTATCACCGGTCCACCTTGGGTCGCCTGATAGTGGACGGCCCCCCCGATCATCCCATAGATGTATGGCTGGTACGCTTCTATCCAATCTGTCGCGTTCGTTCTGACTTCGCCTGCGGTCTCGCTATGATCCGGTGTGCGATTTCACCTAGCAGACGTTTTTGCGCTGATCTATTGTTAATCAGTTGACTTGTTCCTGCAGATCCTCGAAAGACCGAAGTAACGATCGTCGTGCACGTACGTGAGGACCTGAAGGCTGACCCGTACACTGTCAGCGACGGAGGTTGGAAGGGACAGAGACCGCTTACCTGGACGCATGACGACGAAGATGCCACTGGCAGCCTGGCTCGCTGCCTCCCACTCCGCGCGAGGTGTTGGTGAGGTCCACTAGAGAGCATGATGTCAGTGCTTTGCATCGACGTTTGAGTTCATGAAAAAGTACTATGGACGTAAATGCTGCAGTCAAAGGTTGTTCAGCTCATATAGAAGGTTTATCGTGGGCATACGCGTACCTAACTCCGTTGAGAAAGGCTGCGACTATGACAGGAAGGCGGAAGGTGCGCGTGAGTCTTTGTTGAGCGCGGACGGACGGCGGCCATCATATCCTCCAATTGTCGTTCGTGGTGGAGGACAGCAAACAGGTTCATAGTCCGGCGCCCTCGATCGGGCGGCTGATCGCACAGAGCCAAAACACGATCACGTGGAACATAGCCTTTTCGTTGCAGCTGCGGCGCAGAGTTCCGATCCTGTAGTGCAGCCTACAGGAGAGCTGATCCCAACATGCGACCATGTAGCAGGATTTTATGTCGTTCTCAGAATGTACCAGGCCATCAGAGGAAGAGAGCGGATCCACGCTCGAGTGGTAAGAACAGATTTCTGTTCGGAGGATACTTATGTAGCGCTATGTGAAGGCGAGCACGAGTACAGAGGGTTGAATTCAGCCATATCGGCGGGGTTTGAGGTGGGTGGCCCTAGGCGTGCGATTGGACTCGTGGCGTGGGCGTGCTAAGCTGATTAATTATCAGGTTCCCTCGATGGCCTGTCCTAGTGGAAGCCGTGAGAATCGTTTACAACGTATCCAGACATGGAGAATTTACACACTGGCAGGATAATCTATAGCGGAACCTCGGACTCGACTCGGCCAGGGCCGGGACCGAAACTGGTTCTCAGTGGAAACCCGCCACCTTTCTCTAAATGCAAAGGGGCCCAGGACCTCCAATTCGGCGAGGTGCTCCTGCGGTAGTGCCATTGTTGTCATCGATAACATAGCTCTGCATTCAGAATACGCAAGCTTGCGGGTCTGGAATCTGTCTATCACGGACCTCTCGTAAATTACCAAGCACATCGAGCAAGATCTAGATGCAAGTCAACCGAGCTCCAATAACGGATCGCTTCTTGTGTACTCTTTGGGATATTTGGTTTTGATAATGCGGCCAGCGCTGTGCGAATTCGAGGAACCTCGTACACTCTTTGAACTCCGAAACTAGACCGAAACCGGCCCTTGACTCACTCGCTCTCAGTCCATTTTGGATCGAGGTGTGTGTATAAGTAGCAGGCAGAATGTGCCCGACATCCACCAGTCCCAACCCTCACGCCCATACCATCGCCAAGTCCTCACTACCAAGGTACGCATTTTCGCGGTTCAGCCCTCGTAATGTTTGCGATCTGAATTATCCCCGCAACCGTCTAGCACGATGTCGCAAGCTCCAGCTCTGCCTACTCCGGATCGCCGTTCGGCTCTCCGGTACTTGCTGACGGCAGCCAACTACATGGACATCAACTTCTTCAAGCCGTCTAGGGTAGTAGTCGAGGGCGAAGATCACCTCAGCTACAATTTCTTCGGTAACATCCTCGAAGTGAGAAAGCGGACGGTATCCGACGCCGAGCCGGCCAACGTCGCGTACGAGATCAGACTGGGCGACCTGATGCCCTCGACGCTGTCGAGGCCTCTTCTCGTGTACGTGATGCTCCCCAAGGCAGACAAGGTGGCGAACAGGACGGCGTTCAAGTACTGCTTGGATGAGCTTTCCAACAACCCGTCCCAGTACATCGCTGAGAAGCAGGCTTGATCGTGACGACCCTGTGGAGAGCCTGTGGGTGCGTACCGTACTGCCGCTTCCGGACCGTACGTTGTAACGACTGAAGGTACTACATCACAGGACCCCGATCCCCGTAGGGCGAAGCTGGCTTGATGATCCGAATGTCTTCGTTGACAAGAAGTAGCCGTCAGACGTCGCGAATGTCCTGTACTATGTCATGATATGAATGAATAGTGTGCGATACAACATGTGTTACTCGTACCAGAGATCAGACTCGAGAGGCTTTGAACAATGAGACCGAATATGTCACTATCGCGGTGAACAACTCTGCCACGCCGACGAAGCATCGGATCGACCGCGAGTACCTGACGTGCCCGAGTGACTGTCGGACGACAATGACAAACAGACGTACACCCGAGCTCGTTCCCCTTCAACCATCTCGCAAAACGACCCGCTATCCACGGCTTGGCGGCCGGCCTGGAGTTGAACACCCGCTAGAAGCACTCGAGTGAGCCAGGCACAGCCTCACAGACTCTCACTAGTGAGCTCACCTGAACCATGGTCTCGAGCGTCCACCCGAGACAGTACACATCCCACGAAAACGGATCGAACGCCTTCATGTCCAGTGGCGGGATGATGTGGGTGTTGGGGAGCGGAGCGGGAGGCTGGACACCAGGCCCGTGCTCGAACTGCCGGGAACTCTCGAAATCGATGATGTACACTCGCCTCGCCGTCAGGCGCGCATCGCGCTGAGCGTCGTCTTCCGTCGCGGCGACGACATTCGGGGCATAGATGTCCTATTACAGCTGCATGCTCAGTGGCGATTGTTGTGTATAGCTTGCGAAACGGAGGGACGTACCCCATGAGCGATTCGCAACCGGTGCATGTGCTCGACACCCTGCGAGTGTGGCGTTAGTATTGTGGCGGTTGTGGCGTGCAACCGTCGGGAGGAGCACACACCTCGAGAATCTGGTCGAAGGCCGCGAGCATAGAGCTCGTCTTATAGGTGATAATGCCCTCAATGTAGCCAACGAAAGGCATCACGAGCAGCGGACGCTCACATCGAATGACTTCATGGGGGATGGTGTGGTCGGTCGGAGCGTCCGAATATCGATCGAGCAGCTCGTAGATATCGGCCTCTGGTCTGGATGGGTTGAGAGCCTTGACGACGTGTATCGGCCCCTCTGGATGCCACTCCGTCTCATACACTGTAAACTATGCCGAATGAACTGTGAGTCGGGTGGGTAGTTCGGCGTGACGATGCTTACTGGTTGCAATGGCCGGTGTATGACGATTCCTCGCCTGAGAAGTTCAGGATGGGTGAGGAGCCAGTCGGGTATCTTCGCCATGCTCATAGCGGGTTTGACGGACGCGGCGGCGGGAGGGACAGGGACAGCATCAGAGTCGGCGGCGGCGGCGGCCATCGTCGAAGGATGAAGCCAACCAAAACTAGCGCTGCGCGGCATGGCGGCTCTTCCACGTGATCACAGCCGCGAGCCCAGTTCTCTCTCATCGCACGCCGACTCTCCGAGTCCAACGCCAAGTCATTGCGACCGTATGGCCTAGCCGGAGTTCTGAGTACTCGTCGAGCTCGTATCGCCGACGGAATGCAAATAGCGACCGCTGATACTAATCACAGGTATGGGGGCCAGAGCGCCGCGTGCACCGCGGGATGGCTGCCTCTCGATTGCCACCAGTGCCACTTCAGCGCTCAGCGCCAGGGACTGCGCACAGTCACCGGTCAGCACCACCCTGAGTCAGAGTCTCCACTATCCAGTGAACACCCACGATCAACTCTCAGAGTAAGCCTAACCGAAAAATGGAACAATGGGCCGGAGGCTTTCGCAACACTCTCCTCCGAGATTCCCAATTGTAGTCGGAACACGTCGCTCATCCGATTGGGACCTGTTTTCTTCTCTTGAGCTGTCTACCAAAATGGTTCACGCCCAGGCTTCACGCTGATTATCAGCGTGGTATCGATCAGAGAACATGCACTGATATCCCTCTTCTGTACGACTGCGTCTTCTGACTCTGAAACTCCGGCGTAGCACGGCAGGCACCTATGCCCAGTTTTCGCCACCTCGTCTGCAGCTGTAGTCGAATCCCGGTCCGCCATCTCACATATTTACAGCAAAACCCACGATTGTGAAAGCTCAAAAGAACCCCCCCAAGCAGTAACCCGGCAGTGGGTTCAGTGCCGGGTGCCCACTTCCATAGCTTCAGCGAGAGCCGCGGCGGCCGACCATGGCGATGGCAAGTCTACTGTAAAACCATTGTATTCATGTGATAATTAGCTGCGACACCTGTCGAAGATCAAAGAGAGAGTAAACTCACCTGCAATAACCTCACTCAAGGGCTCGAACAGCTTTTCCAGCCAGTAGACGCGTCGCGAGCAGGGAACAATTGAGGCCATCCCCAGGACGCAAGTGCGGAGTGGCCAGGTAAGAAACAAGCGTTGCGCATGAGATGCCTCACGTCGACGAGAGCGATTGCGTTCAGGCCACACCGCCCAAAGTCCTTGAGAACCGTGATTGTGTCTGGAGTCAGGAGCGAATTCTGCGCGCACAGAACGTCGCCCAGACGGCACACGCCAGAGCTAGCGGTCGGGAAGTGTGGCGAATTGGCCATGAATGTCGGAGATGGGTCTCCTCCTTCATGAGCAGCGGGCCGGCTGCCCATTGGAAGGTTTGAAAAGCGTTATCGGGTACGTAACTATTGCGGCGAAGAACTCTCCGACGTCTGCAAACCATCGGACAACAGTCAGCACTTGGCGTGCCCGGGTGACCGTCGGACGGCAGCGACACACGGATGTACACCCGCGCTCGTTTCCCTTCAGCCATCTGACGCAGAGACGCAATATCCACGGCGACTTCTTATTAGACCTGTTGAAAAACTTGCTCTGTGTATGGAAGAAAAGAAAACCACATCAATACGTACAGCAACTTGTGATGCGCCTTCCAAGTGAAGCATACCTGAACCATGTATTCGAGCGTTCTTCCGAGACAAAAGACGTCCCAGGAGAACGGATCGAGATTCTTCATACCCAGCGGCGGTCTCACGTGAGTATTCGGCAACGGAACGGCTGTTTGCACGCCAGGGCCGTGCTCGAACTGCTGGCAGGACTCGAAATCGATGAGATACACTCGCCCCGCTGTTAGCTGTGGATGGCGTTTGGCGTCGGCTTCTGTTGCAGCAACGACATTTGATTCGAAGATATCCTAAGAAGGCATGTATTGATAAGATGGAGGATATGAGAGGGACCGAAACGAACTTACCCCATGTGCGATATGCAAGCGGTGCAGGTGCTCGACACCCTGGAGTTGTGGAGTCAGCGGGAGCGTGGCGGGGGACAGAGCGAGCACCGCAGACCTCGAGAATCTGGTCAAATGCAGCAAGGATAGAACTCGTTGTGCGTTTGAAGATCTTCGATACTGGGCTCGCATAGGGCATGATCAACAACGGACGCTCGCAGCGAACGATTTCGTGGGGGATCGTGTGGCGATTGATCGGAGAGCCCGGGAGCTGGTCGAAGAGGTCGTACATCGGTATCTCCTGCCTGGAGGGATTGATGGCCTTGACAACACGCGAAGGCCTGTCAGCATCGCAGTCGGTTGCATATACTGTGAACTACAGAGGCCGGGCGTCAGCATTGTGAATATATGGGTGCAGGAGTGCTTACTGGCTGCAATGGCCGCTCTAGCGTGATTCCGCGCTTGCGAAGTTCAGGATGGGTGACGAGCCAATTGGGTATTGTCGCCATGCTTATGAAGGGTTCTGGAGATGGGGGCGTGGAAGGGACGGTGGGGTCCGTGGTGGTGGTCATCGTCGTTGAAGTTGAACAGAACCGCTCGGGCGACGGCGAATAACAATAAGCGCTCAAATACACGAGAATGTACGTAATAATGCTGCATCTCTTGTTCGACGCTAAAATTACCCTCGCAGGATGTTGACTCGGTATACATGCATGTAGAGTAGCCTGAAGGGACCAGTACCTCCGATCCATAGAACCAGTCTACCAAATCTCACAGTCTGTACAATGGTGTGCAGATATTGCTTGAAATATCGGCTCTTGCGTCTATTTTGTACTGACCTCATTCTATGTGGCGGATGAGCCGCCTTGGAACGTTGAGTAAATATAGATAGTGCAAATCAGCTGAGGTTCAAAGATGGATAATTGTTTGTGGTCTCATTGGGATATTTGGTTTCGATGATGAGGGCGGCGTCTCAAACTTCTGCTGCGTGTATGAATTCGATAAGCCTCACGCTCTCGAACTCCGAAGACGCTAGACCTAAATGGACCCTTGACTCGCTCTCCATCCATTTCCGATGGGTACGTGCGTATAAGTAAGAGGCCAGTATGCGTCTTTCCCCCCGTTTCCCCTCAACCCTCTCAGTTGCACCATCTAAGTCGACACGTCCTCCCTACCAAGGTGCGCTTGATGTTGACTTCGCTGCCATCGTCATTGCATTCTGAAGTTTCTTTGCCATCTTTCCAGTGCCATGTCCCATTCTACACCCCCTCCTGTTGACGACCGCCGCCTAGCACTGCAGCACTTGCTCGCTGCTGCCGATGGCATAGACAACGACTTCTTCGACTTTGCACCCTCCACAGTACCACATGAAGATTTCAAGTCCGAATTTGGCGATGCCAAGCTCACAGTCAGGAAGCGGACGATATCCAACGCCGATCCAGCCAACATCGTCTACGAGATCTTCCTGAACCCTTCGATCAAGAAAGGTCTTCTCGTCTTCGTGCTGCGTCCTAAGGACAAAGACGCCAATAAGGCTGCCTACAAGCGCTGCTTGGAGGATCTCATCGCCAACAAAGCTTCCCTCATGGCTCAGAACCCTGCCGTAAAGGCTAAGCCTAAGCCTGTGGCCGGATAGACAAGTGGGTACTGATGGTCTAATCTACGTCCTGCGAGGGCTAAGAATGCCGCGTTACAGGCCCGAAAGCCCAACGCAGTAAAGCTTACTGGATATCGTGTCCTTGCCGACCGTAGTCTCCTGTCTCCTAGTATGCACGCGCTGTACTATACACATGTCATGACACGAATGAATGAATGCCATTCACTACAACATGCGTCAATCGCACCAGCGATCAGACTCGGGAGCTCTGAAAAACGACATCGGATACGTAGCTATCGCGGTAACGAACTCTGCCACGCCCACAAACCATCGGATGACTGTAAGGACCTGGCGTGCCCTTGTGACCGTCGGACGACAGTGACAAACAGTCGTACATCCCATCTCGCTTCCCTTCAACCACCTCGCAAAACGACCCACTATCCAGGGCTTCGCAGCTGGCTTAAACGCAAACACCCTCTAGAAGCACTTGGATCAGTAGCGAGCCCGATTGCGTCTTCCGAATGAAGGTGAACGCACCTGAACCAAGACCTCTAGTGTGCATCCGAGACAGTACATGTCCCACAAGAATGGATCAAACACCTTCATATCCAGTGGTGGGACAAGGTGAGTATTGGGTAACGGAACTGCCGTCTGAACACCGGGCCCATGCTCAAACTGCTGGCAGGTCTCAAAATCGATGAGATACACTCGTCCTGCGGTGAGTCGGGCATCGCGCTGAGCGTCCTCGTCAGTTGCGGCCATAATGTTGGGTGCGAAGATGTCCTGCAACGGAATGCATGAGCATGCATCAACATATGCAGCTCACGTCAAAGTGCTAGTGCTTACCCTGTGGGCGATGCGCAAGCGATGCAGGTGCTCGATGCCCTAGTATGAGTGTGGCGTCAGCGAAGTTGTGGCGCGAAATCGGGGGAGGCGTACGGACCTCGAGAATTTGATCAAAGGCGGCAAGCATAGAGCTGGTTTTGTAGGTGATGATA
Organism: Ganoderma boninense; assembly: GCA_002900995.3. Taxonomy (NCBI): domain Eukaryota; kingdom Fungi; phylum Basidiomycota; class Agaricomycetes; order Polyporales; family Polyporaceae; genus Ganoderma; species Ganoderma boninense. The sequence goes on along the minus strand of CM035308.1, from coordinate 4,237,760 downwards.
TACTCCACACCTACAACGTAAGGCATCACCACCAGGGGACGCTCGCACCGAATGAGCTCGTGTGGCACTGTGTGGTCGGCCGGGCAGTCCGAATAGCGATCGAGCATTTCGTAGAAATCCGCCTCCGGTCTGGAGGGGTCAATAGCCTTGACAACATATACAGGACCGTCTGAGCGCCATTCAGTCTGGTATACTGTAAACTATGCCGAAGAAGGCTGTTGGCTGGTGCGATGCGGGATCGGGCACGGGGGGGCTTACCGGTTGCAAAGGTTCATGTACGACGAGTCCTCGCTTGTGAAGTTCGGGGTGGGTAAGAAGCCAGTCGGGTATCATGCTCATGTCTACATCAGGTTCCGAGGAGGGCGGCGGGGAAGGGGCAGCGGGGTCAGAGGTGACGGCCATTGTTGAACGTTGAACGTTCAGGACAACGGAGGACATAGCGCTGGCCCACGGTGTTACTGTGACCTCGTGTGACGGTTTCGCACGTGATGAGGTCTTGGGGCGAGTCACGCTCACCGAGATGGTTCGGAGACGAACAGTTCTGGCTCCTTCCGACCTCGATATGGCTGTAACAATCCTCAACCCGGTGCTCGTGCGTCGCTCAGCAAGTCAAGATAAGTTATATATCTCATTAAGTATCTGTCAAGACTGAAAACCAGAGGCTTTGGCTTTGTTACACAGAGTTTTAACACGACGGATCAACTTGCGGTCGGGATCGAGGACTTTGACAATGCATTGCGGGACGGTGTTGTCGTGCTGGTGTGCTGTATAGAAGAGGCTCGACATGCTGAAAAGAGATCAGGAAGTTTTAAGTGCACTTCGGCGCAAAATGGGGTGCTAGGGACTGACTGGCTTGATTCCGCTGAAAAGCATCAGTACTTCCGGAAAATGCTTAACGGTACTTAACGGGAGCGTTAAGCATGGTTAAGACACTTAAGTTGGCGTTAAGCATGGTAAGCTAGTAAGCCTTAAGTATGGCTGATTTGGTCGTTAAGTTGGGCCGTTCAGGCCTGGCAGCCGCAGTTTTAAGTTCCTTAAGACCATAAGTATGGCCCCAAGACGATACTGAGCAGGAGGACAGATATTCGTGCACAGTAAACAACCATTTGATTTGCATACATTAGGACAAGATACATGGTAGATTCACGGTCGCGGAGGTGAACTATCTGGGTCAACTACAGCACGACGCAAGGGTGGGGGTGTGGTACGTCCTGGGAGCGGCGCGCCAGAGGGCACCTTTGAGAGACGTTCCTCGGCTCGCGCAATATACTTATGGAAACGATGAGGTTTGAACACATACCCAGGTTCTACTGAATCTTCGAACCACTTCTCAGTCAACCCGCCGACCGTCTCGAACTCGATCCGCTTGTATCGAGCTGGCTGCTGAAATGTACCTGTGTACCAACCCTGGAAAGCAACGTCAACCTGTTTAAAAATGTTAGCTAGAACTTACACAGAGAAACTGTCGTGCTACTCACCGCAGCACACGCGAGTGCAAGAGCGCCACATGGGAGCTCTGCGTTGGCGAAGATTGACCCCTCCCGGCGCTCGAGATGCACAGAGAATGTGTCGAGCACGTAGGGAGACATTAGGGCCCCAATCGGATTGCCATCCTAGGCTGCGTTGAGCATAGCTTGCGAGAAACAAATGAGGAAATAGCATAGACTCACAGGGCTAGTATCCGGCTCCTCCCAGAATGCTTCACCGCCAAAGGCGTTCGCGAGCTTAGCCCATGTCCCGATCGCGGCCGTGTTGTTTGCAGCACCTTTTTTGGGGACTGGGAAGCGATCTTCCTGCGCCTTGTACACGACAGTTTTGGCACGGTTGAAGAATGTGCGCCGCCAGTTGTATACCGCTTGCCTGGCCTGTGCGGGATAGCGTCAGCGCGTTGAAACAGGGAAGATAAAAAAGCACAGTACCATGCGGCAAAACTTTGCGCTAGACTTGATGTCGAAGTGTTCTTCGGGACAAAGTAGATCGACTATGAACTTGAGGAGCTTGTCGAAGTCGGGATCTTCCCCCAATGCCTTCTTACCCTCCTGAAGTTCGCGATCCTTCCCCTTGCCCGCCTGGTGTTGACGATTGACCCTCTTCGGGTCGGCGTTGTCGAGTACCCACGGGTTCTCGCGCGCGCCATAATAATCGCAGAGGGACGCACAGATACGGTCCCAGTAGGGGCCAATTGTGGCAGGGAGGTTGTTGGCTGAGAGCGAGTCCTCGGCTGCGACTTCCTTGCGGGATTTGCGTTTGTTCTTCACAGTGGCTACGGGGGTACTCTCGTGGTCACTGATGATGTCGAAAGGCTGTGGTGCCGTCATTAAAGCGGCACAGTGAGCAATCGTAATGAACTGGAGGATATCGTGTCCGTACCTGGTCGCGACTTCCAATTCCCTGGCCGACCGATCGTGCAACGGCGCTCCGCGAGATGGTGATATCGTCGTCATTGAGGCCTCCGACTTCTTCCTCTGGGCGCATGACAGTCCTGGAGGACCGTGCGGGCTTGGGGGCACGGGGGGTGCGGGCAGTCGGAGTGGACAGGTGGGGCAGAGACGGAGAGGAGACAGTTGAGGGCGAGCTCAGGCTCAGCATGGCATGCAGCCGAGTCTGCCATTGGGGACGACCGCCCTGTGTGACAGGCTTGGACGGTGTCGTGGTCAACGGGGCAGGGCGCACGGAAGGTGCTCGAGATGTTGTGGAGCGAGAGCCAGCAGGGCGAGGACGAGGGGTGGATCGCGGTTCTGTATGCTCGGCAAGCCAGTCTTCATTGAAGGCGCTTGAATCGATGTTCTTCTTCTTCTTGGAAGGCGCGGCCCGGCTGCTTCTGATAATGATAATCAGCGTACAGGCTATCTGTATCGAATATCTCTGGACAGTAGACGTACACGCTTTCGATGGGGTCTGCATTCGCTTTGCGCTTGATGAGTATAGGCTTCTCTGGACCAGCTGACAGGTCAGGATGCTTGCGCTGGACAGAGATCGCGTGAAGGACGGCGTTGCGACGCTTGATTTTTGCCTGGGTGGTGAGAATCCGAGGTAAGTTCGACCATTTCATGGCGTTTACGTACAAAAGGGGGCGGTAAATAGGGAAATTACCTTTATTTTTGCGCTCGGTTGGACGTCCCCACCTTCGTCTTCATCCTCTTCATCCTCTCCAACGTCATCGTCCTCTCCATTCTCCTCGTCTCCTGACTCGTCGCTATGACTGACCTGGTATGCACTGCAGGCGTCCATCTCGTCGACATAGTCGTCGGCTCCAGATTCTTGGGCGTCGATTTCCATAGGCGCGTTGCCTTCGTCAGCGCCGTCGTTGGCGTCAATACCGGAGCCATTGTACCCGATGCGTGTCGTCCGCTCCATATACTCGAGTTCTTCTTCATCTTGTAGAGCCTGAGCGTCCTCTAGGGCGGCGAGCTTGAGGAAGGCCTCTGTTTCGCGACGCTTTCGGGCTTCCTCCTCGGCCTTCTTGGAATCTTTGACATGGCGTGCTTCTTTCTTCGCAGTCTCTGCCGCTGCTCTCGCCGCTTTCTCCTCCTGCCAATGGAGGCCAGGTTCTTTAGCAGGGTGACGAGTTTTGTTCTGTTGCCGTGTGCCATGTGTGTGCGAAGGTGCTGACTAGGAAAATTTTCAGTGCAAGATGCGCAAAACCGCCAAGAGCGGTGCGCCGGAGACGTGCTGCATGCCTAGATACACACCTCCATGGAGCTTGTGTCCTTGGCGATAGTCTTCGACTGCGTTGGCGTACGATGCGAGTGAGTGATCGCCTTTCCGCGGCCGCGTCGAGCTGATGGGGTTGTCGCAGAGCTCCGAATTTTATGTTGCTGAGATACAGGGCGGGAAGCTAGTGGCTCTGAGGGGTCTTCAGAGGGCTCGGCAGCCTCAGAGGCTTGTGCAGCCTCTGCAGCCGCTTTGCCACGCCCTCTGGTGGACGGAGGCATGGTGGTGTTGAAGGAGATGCGGAGGGACTCGGAGCTATGGGACGTCCATTATAGACGCCCGCGGACTTGCTCTCTGCGCCGACGTGCACTACTGCTGCGCTCTGTACTTGCTCAATCGTACTCTGCTCGTCATTCCCCAAGTCTGTGTGCTGATAATCTTGCCAACCATGGGCCATTGGTGCAACACCTGCAAGCGTACATTTCCGACAATGCGAAGCCTCAGAACGCACGGAAACCGCGTACACAAGTATCCCCAACCGCCCCCCCCTCAGCCGAGCACGTACCGCTACCACCCTCGTCTCAATGGTTCGCCAGTCGTTTCTATATGACACCACGACTACTAACTGAGCTCCCGTACAGCTCAGCCATGTGATCCTCAAGGAAACTTCCTCCCCCCGGGCACACCACCGCCTGCTCGTCGTCCTGTTGAAGACTGGCACCCATACGAAGATCGTGCTTCGTTCGAATTCTCCGAACTCCTCATCACCAAGATGCATGCCTCGAACGACCACATCAATGAACTCCTCAGGATCATGGCTGCAAAGCGAGCCGCTCAAACGGACGGGGATGAGACGACGAGTGGCTTTTTCACCAGTGCCAGCGACATGTTTAACACTACGGATGCCAGTCCTTACGGCGAGGCTCCATGGATCACATACCAGCTCCGTGTGAAGAACCCTGAGCACTATGGCGACGCCCCGTGGGCCCGAGAGACGTATGAGCTCCAAGGCCGGAACCCTCTTCACGTGTTCAAGAACATGGCGGCCAATCCAGAGTTCGACGGGAAGTGGGATTACGTGCCACGGGAAGAATATATTGGCCCGCAAAATCGTAGGTTCTGCAATTACATGTCCGGACGTCATGCGTGGAAGCAAGCGGTGCGTATACGAGCATTTGATCTACGACAGTGCCTACACATTTCTGACGCCCATGCCTGGCTTCTGAATCCAGGATCAGATTGCCAATGATCCCGAAACGCATGGTTCGATGCTCTTCACTGCATGCCTAGGTGCCGACAAGACGACCGTATCTGTTGCCACTGGCCACCAGGAATACCACCCTCTGTACGGCTCCCCGGGCAACGTGAGCAACGAGATGCGGCGCGCCCATGGAGAAGCTCTAACCCTCCTTGCGTTTCTTCCCATTCCGAAGAGTAAGTGTTCAGCATAATCCACAAGCGAGCAATAAGTACTAATGTCCCGATTTTTCTTTTCAGCTGCACGAGAGTATGCGGACACAGACGCTTTTCGCATCTTCAAGAAACAACTGTACCACGCCGCGATTGCCCGTGTCCTAGAACCTCTTCGCCAGTGGATGACCACCCCACACGTCATCCGCTGCCCCGACGGCCACTATCGGCGCACAATATTCGAGCTCGGCCCGTTCATTGCTGACTATCCGGAGCAAGTTTACGTGTCGGGGATCGTTCAAGGATGGTGTCCGAAGTGAGTGCGGCTGCCATCTTGCTCTTTTGTACATTACCTCTTGTTGACTGGGCCTCGCAGATGTCGAGCGCGTCCGGATAACTTGGAGAATGCAGGTCCCCGTCGGTTTCGAGACCACACAGAGTGTCTGATGGATAATCTCAATCCTCTGATCCTCTGGGATGTGTTTGGCATTGTGAACGATGTTGTGGTGGGTCTTGGTAACCATGTTTTATCTTCGTGAACCTGACATATCTGACCGCTACTCTATTAGCCCTTCACGTATCGCTTTCCACGAGCTGACATTCATGATCTCGTCACGCCCGACATCCTACATCAAATGATCAAGGGGACATTCAAGGACCATCTCGTATCGTGGGTCGAGGAGTACATACGGCTCTCGGCGCCCTCTGAGGCTGAGGCTGACCGGATCATGGACGACATTGATCGTCGGTATGTTGTATTTCGCACACACCAATTTCCCTCCGTAGTCTTACATCCCAGAAGGATTGCTGCAGCGCCATCGTTTCCTGGTTTACGCCGCTTTCCAGAAGGTCGTAACTTTGCACAATGGACAGGAAATGACAGCAAAGCACTCATGAAGGTTTGCTGCCCGCACCCGTGCTTGATCATGATTGATAAAGATATGCTAGGTATTTCTCCCAGCTATCCAGGGTCATGTCCCGGACGGCGTCGTGGAGTGCATAGCTGCATTCACCAATTTCTGTTATCTCGCCCGCCTCTCCGCCCATGATACGAACATCCTCAAACGTATGCGGCAGGAGCTTGCACGCTTCCATGCGACACGGCGTGTGTTCGAGGACCTCGGCATCCGTCCCGACGGCTTTTCCCTTCCACGCCAACATTCCCTCGTGCACTATGTCAGTTCTATCCAGTTGTTCGGCTCACCGAATGGACTCTGCTCCTCGATCACTGAGTCCAAGCACATTGCTGCTGTCAAGATTCCCTGGCGATCGTCTAGTTGCTACAACGCCATTGGCCAAATGCTGCGAACCAACACTCGATGTGCCAAGATCGCGGCTGCACGTGTAGAGTTCGGGCGATCGGGCATGCTGCAAGACGATGTTCACACCTACACGCTTCGCTCTCTTGGCCTGCCAGCCGTCAGCACCCAAGCTGCCATGGATGCTCGTTTCCGTGATGAGCGCGACGCAGCAGATGCAGATGGCCCCACAAGTGGTCCTCAAGTCGCACTTGCATCACGCCCAAGTGAGCCTATCCACAGCTTACATTCTCAGTATGCGCACATCTTTCTAATTGAGCTATTACAGCGTATGTTGTCCGGCTTGAACAGTTCAGCGCCCCTGCAGCTCTCCCACGTCTGCGAGAGTGTATCCGGAGGTTCCTATATGAGCAGCTCTACCCTGATCTTGACCCGGGCGATGCTGTGTCTCTTGATGAGTGTCCGCAGATTGCATCGTGGACACGCATTGGAGTCTATCATAGCATCTCGGCCACCTTCTTCGCACCAAGCGAAGCTACCAGTACTGGCGGCATGCACCGCGAGATGATCCGGTGTAACCCATCTTGGTATGGACAGTATGCTCGGTATGATACAGTGCTTGTCTTGTTAGATGCTGAGCGTCCGGGGATGGCTGGTATGCTCGTTGCTCGAGTTTTACTATTTTTTACCTTCATGTTTCAGGACACTAAATATGCCTGCGCTTATGTAGAATGGTTCGAGACGATTGGAGATGCACCGGACCCTGCGACAGGGATGTGGAAGGTGAAGCCGGAGAAGGATGGTCATGGCGAGCAGGTCGTTGGTGTCATTGACATTGATTGCATCGTCCGGGCCTGTCATCTTATGCCTGTCTTCGGTGCCACGCGCATGCCCCTCGGTCTCCACTTCTCTGCGAGTCTCGATGCATTCAATAGCTTCTATGTGAATAGATATATTGACTATCACTCCTTCGAGACAATAGAGTAGGCAAAATATTAATATTATAGTGCTCTCGTCTTAAGAGCTTACAGGCTTATCTGTACTTACGGTGCTTAGAGGCTTACGGCCGGTGGTAAGCACGTTAAGCTGTTAAGCATTTTCCGAAAGTACTGATGAGTTCGATTTTCCTCGCCCGTAGGTTCGGGTGGTCCTTCAACAAGTTCGGAACATCGAGAGAGGACATAACGACCGTGAGTCTGGAGCGAGCGTCGAGCGCAGAGTCCAACCGCTGCTGTGGCGATGTCGCTTGTCGCCGAAAGGAAATAAGCACAAACAGAAGGGTGCCGCCGCTTCTGTCCTCTCGCGCATCGTCCAGACCCCCCCTGGCGTAACGCTTGATGAGGCTCTCGTGCCTCCGAGCCTGACTCGCACGCGTAAGCGGCTTGCCCATTCAGCACGCTCTATCATCGACAGATTCAACCGTGATGTGCGCCTTCGCCTCGTGTTCTCATTAGCGCAACTTATCATACTCCGACAAGTCCGGACGCCACCCTTTTGTCCTGCCAACACATCCGGCGCTGGAGAAAAATCGAATTCCTGGGATTCATATGAAGGCGGCACCTAGACCAAGTCCATCACCCTTTACCAAAAAGGTGAGCGATTTCCCAATCGCTGTATCAGTTTACTGGTCGGAAACCTATCAGCCTCCTTCCAAGGTGAGCGGGTTCAGGGCGATTCTTTCGGACATTTGGGTTTTGATGGTTGGTACCCGCGCAAGCTCCCAGCGATCGCATGCATGCATCTGATAACCCTTCTACTTCTTTGGGGTTCCACAGCTGGATACGGGACGGTTCGCTTGACTCGTCCTCTGCTCATTTCCGGATCGACCGTAGAGAGCCTGAGAGAGAGCTATAAGGGTCACTCAGGTGTGCGCCCCCTCCGCCACTTGAGCCCTCAGCCCTCTACTAGTCCTCCAGCACTACCGCCCGGTGCTTACCCCCCAGGTGCGCATCGCCTCCAGCACGACCGTCCGCCATCCTCTCATCGAGCGCCCTCCATCTCCGTCTTCAATATTTCAATCACCACCCAGACGCGCGCTCTTCCCCGGCATGCCGCTCCAAGTCCCACCTCCCGCTCCCACCATTGACCGCCGCTCGGCGCTCCTATACCTCCTCCGCGAAGCCGACGCCGTCGACAGCAGCTTCTTCAACACGACGACGGGCACCGAGGGCCCTCCAAAGGTCCTGCCCTGGACGTTCCACGCGCTTGAGCTCACCGTAAAGAAGCGCACGCTCTCGCAGGCCAACTCCCCGTCCAACATCACGTACGACGTCAACCTAGGGGAATTCCTGCAGGGTTCGACGAAGCCGCTCCTCGCGTACGTGCTGCGACCCAAGGGCGACCCCGAGGCGAACCGCGCGGCGTTCAAGAGATGCTTGGAGGACCTTGCCGTGAACAAGGCTGCGCTGATGTCGCAGCAGAACGCGTGAGGGCAAGGTGTGGTCGTCCGCCACTGTACGGGTGGACTGGTGAGGTGAGTGGCGTACGTGTGCGGGCGTCGCGTGCGGACCAAGACTAAGCGCGACCCTTGGTAGGACCGCTGGCCCGACGGAGCGACGGTGGCGGCTGCTTGCGGGCATCGTGCCTACGGGTGTTGTGCGGACCCGGAAGGTTAACCATGTGCGTTCGTTGGTCCCCCAGGGCCTGCGCCACCGAGCGACGGTGGCGACTAAAGTCCTTTGAATCTCCTCTGTGCGACAGAATTGCGTCTCCAGTTTCTCAAGCTGCCCGTCCGAATAGTGAAAAAGCTGTATTATATCTCATGTCAATACGATACGACGTCAGAAGAACAATAACATGTACTAGCACGTTTGTCAACCGCGCGAGAGACCAGCCAAGCGTGACGTTTGGAACAAGGCCGTCGGATATCGAACTGTGGCGACAAGGAGCTCCACCACGGCCACGAACCATCGAACGACGGCAAGCACCCGCCGTGCCTGGGCGACGGTTGGACGACAACGGCACGGGGACGAACATCCGGCCTCGTTTCCCTTCAGCCATCTGGCGAAACGCACTGGGATCCACGGTGTCGTATGTGGCTTGAAGATAAACCTCTCCTATGCATTAGAATTCATGTCAGTAGGTACCCTTGCTCTTAGGACGTGGTCAGAGTAAGCTCACCTCGATCATCGCCCCGAAAGTCAGTCCGAGGCAGTAGACGTCCCATGAGAATGGATCGAACGTCGTCATTCCCAGCGGCGGCACGACGTGCGTGTCCGGCAGCGGAACTGCAGCCTGGACGCCTGGCCCACGCTCGAACTGCCGACTGCTCTCGAAATCAATCAGGTATACGCGCCCTGCGGTCAGTCTTGGGTCGCGCCTCGCGTCCTCCTTGGTGGCTGTGACGATATTGGGAGTGAAGATATCCTACGAACTCAAGCACCTTCAGCCAGAGCATATCCGGCTGGCTCTAGAAAGCCACGTACCCCGTGTGCGATGCGCAGGCGATGCATGTGCTCGACGCCCTGTCGGCGCAAGTGTTGCGTCAGCGTTTAGCTCGAGTGACACGGAGGAAACTACGGACCTCGAGGATCTGAGCAAACACGGCAAGGATAGCGCTCGTTTTGTAGGTGATGGCGTGTTCTATCCCCGAAACCAAAGGCATCACCACCAAGGGACGCTCGCAACGGATGAGTTCGTGCGGGATGGTGTGGTCTGTCGAGAGTCCGAGTGTCGATCTAGCAGGTCGTATATATCCGCCTCAGGTCTCGAGGGTTTGAGAGCCTTTACGACGTGCATCAGCAATCCGTCCGATCCACTTGGCAGCTCTGAGATCAATTATCCATTCTGACTCAGTAATCCCAAGACAAATCCAGCCCTTCTGGAAAATTAGGTTCACCTGTGGGCCCAGTGGTCGTTCAGAGAAGTTCAGTCGGTAAGAGTGGGCGCTCAAGTCTTATCCATTCGGCAAGTACAGGTAAGTACGGTGCGTAATGACATCTGACGAGCAGGGTGGGGGTAAAAACGGGCGGTGCCCGAGGCGCTACAAAACGTATAATAAAATGCGAGCGCAAGCATGTATGGGGGTGCATCAGTACTTCGGGAAAATGCTTAACGGTACTTAACGAGGGCGTTAAGCACCGTTAAGACGCTTAAGTTGGCATTAAGCATGTTAATTTGATAAGCCGTAAGTATGGCGCAAAGCGCCGGTAAGCCGTCTCACAAACCGTCGCTCGTCCTCCCAGCACCACGGGTCTATCACTCGGCCAGCACCTGGCAGGGTGCAAGAGCACCCCACCCGGCCCCACTGGAGCCTGCATCTTGTCCGCACTCTCTTCCAAACTCGGGCCCCAGGTAGGGCCGCTGGCTATTAAGTACGTAAGTCATTAAGTAAAATCCCGAAGTACTGATGTGAGATAGATGAAGGGTGTCATTATTAGAAGATATAGTGCGAAAGCGAAGGAATGACGAGTGACGGAAGCTTGTCAGTGAAATGAAGGTTCAGGAATGGGTACTGTGAACTTCATGAGAGGAGTTAACAGAAGCAATAGACAGAAGAATGACATACATAGATACAGTGGGGGAAGGAGAGGTGACTCGAAGAGCGAAGGTGATTGAAGGAGCGGCACGCGCCGCCGCATTACCGGGTGACGCAGAGATTGAATAAGGAGACATAAGAAAGATGGAGATGGCGTGTTGGATGAATTGGGTATCTGGATTGTGTGAACCAGAGGTTTGAATGGAGAGTCGGCACAAGAGAACAATGCGTTAACACTGAATAGGACATACCTTTTGTATGAAGCCTTGGCCTCGCTTTCCAGGCCCGTAGCGGCAAGTTGGCAACTCAACCCTCCTATTCCGGGTTCTCGAGGTCTGCATCCACGAGGATTGCGCGGCCGGTGGTGGGCAGGTCTCCAAGGCACTCATCTTCGGAGTCTACTTCATCTTCAGAGTCTTCGTCTAAGCTGCGCGCACAGAGATCCGCTTTGGCCAATATCTTGTCCCATTGCTCGTCGGTGAGATCGATAATGCTGCCAAGGTACTCGTTTGCAGTCTTGCCCCAAAGTCGCTCACTGAACTTCGCCTCTTCGGTGCGGCCGCGGGGGCGGAGGAGTGACCCGGTAGCCCACATCCGCAACGCACGCTCAACCTTGACGCGGCCGTCGTCAGATCAGGACAGCGTTAATTGCAAACAACGTACCGCGGTGGTCGCGAGCGCAAGCGCATTGCATGGATGGTCACGAATCTGCTCACCGCGGAGATTGATACACTTCAAGTGATACGCAAGCGCGCGGGAGATGAGTGTACTCTGATACGCGCCGTGGGTCTTCTGCTTGCCCAGGTTACCAGTTATGGAGTCACGGTTTGAACGAGATAAATGACTCACGATTTGCCCATTCTCAGTCTCAACAACTCGCTCATACCGGAATGGCCAGTTGTCCTTCTCTGAAAGAGCCCATCCCACATACTCAGCGCGGTCTTCGGCAGTGTTGAAGCGCTTGGACAACATGTATGCGGTCACGACGTCGACCGCCTCATTGGCGACGCCGTTGCGATAGTCCGAGAGCTTCTGCTTGGCCTAAAACATGTGAGTGAGTCGCACGAAAGTCTACCCTGATGCATGCTGAGTACAGTGCGCACGTACCAGGTCATAGAACGGCTGACGGAGCATCACGACGATCGTGAGCATCGGCCAGATGTCCTTCACGAGATTCTCGATGGCGCCTTTGAGGTCGAGACCATGGAGTGACCAAGGCGCACTCGCATGGTTGCCGGTGAGGTTGATCAACTTCGGAACAAAGTCAAGCGTGAAAAGAGACGTGTACGAGCCCAGGATGGGCTCGAGATCACGCAACGCCCACGGGCCGCTGGCCTGGACTGGTGGAAGCACGGGGACAAGGGTAGCAACTTGGGTTGTAGGCAGGACCACTGACGGCGGCGGTGCCGCCACGTCGACAACCTCGAGCTGAATGATGTTCTGATAAGGAGTGTATGTGTGAGGTGAGTACGTTAGAGCATGCTGAGTAAACTGGCTCGAACTCACCTTGGACTTCGCCACACCAGCTACACCAAGAGGGCTAGTAACGTTGAGGGTAGCAGCGGGGCGTTCAACGAGGGCTGAGCTGCTGTCTTCGAAGTTGCCGAGGTCGGGGGCACCGGTGGACTGGGTATAAACACCCTGAGGGGAGGTGGTCTTCACAGGAGAAGTGGAGGCACTGATGTGAAAAGAGGACTCGAGGGTAGGAGGAGCAGGAGATGGAGGGGGCAGAGCGGCGGGGGCGGCTTTGGCAACCTTCTTCACCGTGGGTGTGGCGCTGGCGAATGCCGCGGCAGCGGCCGCCGTAGGGCCGGAAGGTTTGAGAGGCTTGCCCCTTTTGGCTGAGCTACCACTGCATGGTGAGCGCGGCTACCCCAGTTATTCTGGACTCGAGCACTACTTTGGCTTACCTAGACTCTCCTCCGCCATCTGACTTGCGTTTCTTTCCGCTACTCGCACCTACAACTTGCGCTGCGTCGTCCCCCGCAACTTGGAGCTGGATGGCGTTCTCCTTCGCAGCGCCTTGACCAGCTACCGTGGTACCAGCATTGTGAGTGCGATCGACGTCTGCCCGTGTTATGCGACGAGAACGGCCTGGCTGAACCTTGCGGTCTGCAGATACTTGGTCAGAAGCTGTATCGTGAATTGCTTCATCGTCGTCTGCAGCTGCGGCATGGGATTGCGCCTTTCCACTGGTGGGAGTCGTGGTTGCCGACTGGACGGCACGAGCCGCTGGTACGTTTGCCGGCTTTCTCGTGGTCGGGGTTGCATGGACGGGAGGGGGACGAGAGGCGATCTCCTCGTTGAGCTGAGCTTGAGCGTCGAGCTGGAGCTGGAGCTTGTGGATAGCCTCGAGTTCCGCGTCTCGCTTTTCGATGAGGAGCTGACGTTTTGCATCCAGAGCGGCCTTCTCCTTCGCCACTTCCGCCGACGACCGACAAGTCTGTTTAGCGGCAAGCACGACAGCGGCAGGCCTCGTGTTCGCATTGGAGCGTCGAGGACGTGGCTGAGGGGGGTTGCTGGACATGACAGAGGACTTGAGGGTCGAGTGGGGGGAGTTTGAGTGCGTGGGTGAGGGAGAGGGAAAAGGTGAGAGGGGAGCATCGTGGCCTATCGCGACGTGCTGACTTATAAGATTTCAGGTCAGGATTGGGTCGGTAGTGGAGTAGGCTGTAGCTCCAGGGCGAGAGCCATGTGCGCACGTCTGGCAGCCAGTCGCGTACAGCGGACTTAAAGTCCCACTAGTAGGTGCTCACTAGTCCACATTATGTTGACTGTTACCGAAACCGCACAGCCTACAGGCAGTCAATGTATCCGAACGTTTTCCACCTTCCCCATCTATTCCTCCTCGAGTACAGCGCTTGACTCCGCATCCCTCCTACCAGTCTCCGCTTACATGCACCGACGAGCTCAAAAACCCACAAAGCAACGGCATGGCTTCAAGTGTCCGCACTGTGTCAAGCCAGAGAAGTGGTGCAAAAGCCCAGGGGGGCTGACGCAGCACATCAACAGCGTCCATCTAGATCTCTTCCACTCAACAACTGTCGACGATCCCCGCGGATCCCCATCCCCTCCTCCTCCCAGTTCCCCTCATTCTCATTCACGAGCTTCAATCGCACCCGATGAAGCTCTCGGTCCACTGAACCACCTGAACATCGAGGATCAACCTGACGGCCCCCCAGATCGTCTCGATGACACTGATGCTCCAGGATCCATTGAGACGCACCCACACTTGACCGGTATGTCATGTTCGTATTCTACATCATAATAGATTTCATAAGGTTGTCATCGTAGCTACGCCTTGCGATGCAAATGGTGCTCCTCTTCCTGACGATGCCCCACCACCGCCTCGCACCAGTGCAATGCCTGGTGATTGGGCTCCGTACGGGAGCCGGCTCGAGTTCGAACTGTCCGAGTTCCTCTTCAAGCGCGAGCAGATGTCCCAAACCAACATCTCATTCCTTTTAGAGCTCTGGGCGGCGGATGTTGTCAAGTATGGCGGAGAGCCTCCATTTGAGAACCATTCGGAGATGTTCCGAGTCATCGACTCTATCAGCCATGGCGATGCCCCGTGACAATGTCTCAAGGTTCGATACACCGGTCCCAGGCCAGACGGGGTTGTTCCTGCGTGGATGGACGAGATTTACGAGATATGGTTCCGCGATCCTCGTACGGTCGCCCAGAACATGCTGATGAACCCCGACTTCAATGGTGTGTTCAGTCCTACTCCATATAGTGAGTTTACGAAGGGGAGAGAGCGCCGTTTTGGAAATCTTATGTCGGGAAATTGGGCATGGAGGCAGGCGGTACGTGAATCAGTTGCCATGACCCACTGTTCATAGTGCTGACTCCAGGTGTCTGCTCGACTGGCATTCTCAGGACGCAATTGCCACAGACGTGCCTAACAGCGAAGGAAGTATGTTCGTTCCCCTCGGGTTTGGCAGTGACAAGACTACCGTCTCCGTCGCCACCGGGCAAAACGACTACTATCCTTTGTATATGTTCCTTGGAAACCTCGAGAACAGTGCTCGCAGAGCGCATCGAGACTCCGTCCTCCCCCTTGCATTCCTTGCAATACCCAAAGGTATGTTTTCTTGTATAGCATGAATCTCAAGTACCTAACGTTCACAATGATTCAAAGCTGAGCGGAAGTATGGTGACACAGCAGCATTTCGACGGTTTCGCCGGCAGCTTTTCCACACCAGCCTTGCGGCGATCCTACAGCCTCTCAAGCCCGGCATGTTTACGCCTGAGGTCGTTCGATGCCCAGATGGACACTTTCGCCGTGCAATCTGGGGCATCGGCCCGTACGTCGCAGACTATCCAGAACAGGTTCTGGTTGCAAACATAGTCCAAGGCTGGTGTCCTGCGTAAGTTCTCCCTTGCTCATGAACCACGGTGCCTTTCCAATCGTAACTGAATGCATGCAGATGCCAGAGCTACCCCAAAGAGCTCGATGCACAGCAGCCTGGGAGAGCCCGTTCTCGAGCATACACAGAGGCGCTCTGTCGGATGATCGAGCCCCCCGTGCTGTGGGATGACTGGGGAATTGTTGTGGATGTCATTGTAAGCCGTCTTCTGAGGCCTCCGTAGCTATGCGTGACAGTGTCCAATTTATGGGTCCCAAGCCTTTCACAGAAGGCTTCCCCCGAGCAGATATATATGAGCTCCTCTCTGGCGACCTCTTGCACCAGCTCATCAAGGGCACCTTCAAGGACCATCTCGTTACCTGGATCGGCGAATATTTGGCGATTACACACGGCGAAGCCCGCGCCAAGGAACTGCTTGACGAAATAGACCGCCGGTAAGTTCGTTTTCTGCGCATTTGAACTGACAAGTCCGTGCTAACATACCCATGCATAGGCTCGCACTAGCCCCGCCCTTCCCCGGTCTGCGTCACTTCAAGCAGGGTCGAGACTTCAAGCAATGGACTGGCGACAACTCGAAAGGCCTCATGAAGGTATAACCAACCTCTCAACTTGCCTACGAGCTTTTCTTTCGAATCTAACACATTGCCAAATCGCAGATCTACCTCCCAGCAATCTCCGGCATTGTTCCTGAGGATGTAGTGCGAGCTATGGGTGCATTCTTAGAATTCTGTTACCTTGCGCGACGAGCATACCTTACGGAGTCCACATTACACCAAATGGAGGACGCACGACAGCGCTTTCACAAGTACCGAACCATCTTCAAGACCAGTGGCGTCCGTCCGGATGGGTTCTCTCTCCCTCGACAACATTCGCTCAACCACTACTTGCAGCACATTCGAAACTTCGGTGCACCAAACGGGCTGTGCACGTCGATCACGGAGGCGAAGCACATCAAGGCCGTCAAAGAGCCGTGGCGTCGATCCAATCACTACGAGGCCCTCGGTCAGATGCTCCTCACCAACCAACGTAACGAGAAGCTCACTGGGGCTCGTGCTGACTTCGCTGCTCGGGGGATGCTCTCTGGGACATGCCTGTCTGCTGCGATCGCAGCTCTTCACCTTCCCGAGGACAGCGACGAACATGGTGATGGCGCCGAGGATGCCCCTGCAGGACTAGGAGACGACCCGGAGTATGAAGACGACCCATACGAAGACCCCTTGGACGACGACGTCGACGACAACCCCCACTCGGATGGCGAAGATAACCATGGTGACGACAGCACTCATGGTCGCCGCGCAGCTCGAAACACCGCAGATTCTGGCCTTGAACGACCAGCACCAGGTGCAGATGAAGTAGATGTGGATGCTGCCAACGAGTTAATGGGACAGGGCGGAGAGGAATTAGGCGATGGAGTTGTGTCTGGGCCGAGAGTCAGCGGATTCGTTGTTCTCGCACGCAAACCTTGTGAGTGTCCTACTTATCTATTGCATCCCGAGTCTCCCATTCATATCAGCTATATGCTGCAGAGGCACACTACCCGCGTTGGGTTAGTGAACTTGCCACACATGTCAACATCCCTTCACTCCCTTTTCTCGTCTCGCGCTTCATTTTCCAGAAACTACATCCAGACTCGGACATTCCAGAGGATCCTTCTTCTCTTCCTGACTGTTCCTTTCGCATTCACGTCTTTCACTCAGCGGTTGCCACATTCTATGCGCCAAGCGATCCCTCAGGCATCGGTGGTATGCATCGGGAGCACATCCGAGCCACACCCTCATGGCGCAAAGGTCCACCCCGATATGACTGTGTCTTTGTCGGTTCTGACCCTTCCCAGCGGGGCTTTCGGAGCTTGCTCGTTGCTCGAGTTCGACTTTTTTTCTCATTTCGCCTCTGCATCCCTTCGATTGATGCAACTGAGTTACAGGACCTGTCGTGTGCCATGGTAGAGTGGTTTTCGGCGACAGATGATGAGCCCGATGAGGAGACTGGACTTTGGATTGTAGAACCCGATTTAGATGCTGATGGCGCACGAGTTCTGGACGTGATAGATGTCAAAACCATCTTTCGCAGTGCCCATCTTCTTCCTGTCTTTGGCGAGCAACCAGTTCCTCCGTACATGAAGTTTTCAGATACTTTAGATTCCTTTCGTGCATACTACGTAAACAGGTACGCTGACCACCATGCACACGAGGAAGTATTCTAGTGTTTTAGGAGTCATACAATTGTAATCCTAGTCTCGCCGCTTTAGCCTATAACCAATCTTGCGCCTCCTTGCGCACTCGCACCCAAGAAACCTGGCGCTTATGCCCTCCTTGTCCAGGCCTGTCAAGTGCTCAGGGCGCATCAGCCCAATCAAGGTTTTTCCAGTCCCGTCAAGAGGTCCAGTAGAAATAAGTCCGGTCAAGTACCGGACGGATTCCTGATGTGAATGGGCCCCTCTGGGACCCACTCCGTCTGATATACTGTAAACTATGTTGAACTGGGTGTTTAGTGAAGTGGAATTGATGAGCCTTGAGCGGGGGGATGCCCACCGGTTGCAATGGCTCATGTACGATGATTCCCCGTTTGCAAAGTTCGGGATGGGCGAGAAGCCAGTCGGGTATCTTCCCCATGTCCATCATCAGCAAATCGTCCGGGACTTGGCCGCACTTGATGCTACTTAACACCTTGGTGGCACTGACAGAACCTTGATGGCACTGGTGCCCTGGCCACCACTGGATAACACTGGTCCGCGCTCGGTTAGCGCTAGATCCAAGACAGGTAGCGCTCGTCCACTGGTCTACAGACATGATCAAGTCAGCTGCGGCCGCCGTGCCTCCGCTTTCGAAGACTTCAGCGACCCCCTGTTGATAATGCGATAATATACGAGCATAGTACGTAGTGATACAATAACACTAATAGATCTCCTCATGTGCGTGATGGTCTGCATATTTGTTGACGAAGTATGCACTAAATGAATCGAGAGCATCCGAAGCCTGCATGAACGGAGGTATACGATGAGAACCGTGAACGGGGATGATGTGAGCACTACGAAATATGGTATTGATATGAATGATGTCGAGAACGCGTTGCCCATTCACATCGAGATCAGGTTCAATGACCCAAAGACCAGTGTCCTCGTCCGGCTCATCGCCAATGGCTGAAAACCACTCAACGAGGGCACATGAGAAATCGCGAGCTTCGTCCATTATCAACTGTGAATCAATATAACGGAAAGAAACAAAGAGACGGATGCGGGCGACCATGAGGCTTCGAAATCCGTGCTGGGTAGGATCTGCGCCGACAAGTACGCAGTCGTAGCGAGGGGGTCCTTTGCGCCAGGACGGGGTGGCACGAATATGTTCGCGATGCATACCACCAACTCCAGAAGGGTCGCTGGGCGCATAGAAAGTGGCGGCTGCTGAGTGGTAGACATAGATGCGGGAGGGACAGATGGGGAGGGCATTCGGGTCGTCAGGTATGTCGAGATTGGGATAGATTTGTTGAAAGAGAAACCGGGACACGAGGGATGGAAGCAAGGGTATGCCGATGTGATGCCCGAGTTCGTCTACTGTTCTAGGGTATCGCGGCTCTGGCACGAATGGGTCGCCGATTAGAAACATCAATTGCTGTCAACAAGTAAATAACTTACGAGGTTTGCGAGCTAGAACAACAAATCCGCTTACCCGCGGGCCACCAATGGCCCCGTCTTCGAGGTCTCGGGCTACAGGCTCCGAGTCTGCATCTCCACTGGCACGACCATCTTTCTGGCGGGGCATCGTCATCGGTGTCGTTGTGTGGGTAGTGGCGTTCATCACCATTGCCGTCTTCCCAATCATCATCTGATGGTGGGTCAATGTACGGGTCGTCGTCGAATAGACCTTCATCAGAGATAGCTGCGGCAACTTCAGGAGGGTGATTGTCAGCGGCAGGTTGAGTGAGTGCTAGCGCGGCGATGGCCTCCGATAGACAGGTGCCTGAGAGCATACCGCGAGCCGAGAAATCTGCGTGAGCATAGGCAATCTTCTCAAGGCGCTGGTTCGTCAGCAGCATCTGGCCAAGGGCATCATAGCGGTTCGAATGTCGCCATGGTTCCTTGACCGCCTTGATATGCTTGGCTTCGGTGATGGAAGAGCAAAGGCCGTTGGGAGCACCGAAGTTTTGAATGTGTTGAATGTAGTGGTCGAGCGCGTGCTGTCGAGGAAGCGAGAATCCGTCGGGTCGAACACCGCTCGTCTTGAATATTTCTCGATACACATGGAATCGATTGCGCGCCTCCTCCATCTTGGTGAGTGTAGAGTCGGTAAGGAATGGGCGCCGAGCGAGGTAGCAAAACTCTAAGTACGCTGCGATCGTGCGCACGATCTCGGGTGGGACGATTCCGGACAGTGCAGGTAAATAGATCTAGAATGTATGTCAGAACAGGAGTGGGACGTAAGCCTAACTGTCGGAGGCACACCTTCATAAGCCCTTTAGAGTCGTCTCCAGTCCATTGCTTGAAGTCTCAACCTTGCTTGAAATTTCGCAGGCCAGGAAACGGAGGTGTTGCAGCCAATCTACAACATAAATTACGGCTCCGTCAGGCACCATCGGGAACCTCAGAGCAAGATATGATACTATGAAACACTCACCGCCAGTCAATCTCGTCTAGCAGTTCCTTCCCACGGGCTTCGCCATGCGTCACAGTCAGATACTCGCCAACCCATGAGACGAGGTGGTCCTTGAATGTGCCCTTGATAAGCTGGTGGAGGAGGTCGCCTGAAAGCAGCTCGTGGATGTCCGCTCGTGGAAATCCAGCTGTGAAGGGCTGAAGAAGCCTCTGGTCAGACAGGACCACATACTGGCACATGGTCGTGTTGATCGCACTCACAATAACATCCGAGACGATACCCCAATCATCCCATAGGACCTTCGGCTCAAACACAGTGCCTAGCTGTTCAGAATAGCGCCGTGACCGTTTTTGGCCAGGCTCGGGAGTATCGAGGTTGTTAGGAGTCTTGTAACACCTACAAAAAGAGCGAATGAGATAAATATGTGCAAGCAACAAACAGAACAGACATATGCAGGGCACCATCCTTGGACAATGTTCACAACTAGAACCTGTTCTGGGTAGTCAGCAATGTAAGGCCCAAGGCCCAGACAACTCGACAATAATGTCCGTCAGGGCAGCGAACAACCTCCGGGGTGTGCATGCCAGGAAGAAGCGACTGGAGGATGGCACCGAGGCTTGAGTGGAATAGTTGGCGCTTGAAGCGCCGAAAAGCGGACGTGTCAGCATGCTTTCGCTCCGCTGTAAGTGCATGCTCAGCTCTTGTCTTCATTGTTCATGAAATGCGCGGAATACAGGAGATGCAGCACATACCCTTGGGGATGGCGAGAAAAGCGATAGGGATAACAGAATCACGATGCGCACGATGCACACTATTGTCGAAGTTTGCGAGCGACATGTACAAGGGATAAAAGTCATTTTGGCCTGTGGCGACAGACACAGTTGTCTTGTCGCTACCGAATACGAACGGGACAACCATTGCTCCCACACTTCCGGCGACTTCCCTGGCGATAGCATCCTGCAACGTTGGCCCGCCATGTTCAAAGACTATGGAAATTTCTGAGAGACTCAGACCCAAAAAGACGCACCGCAATCCTCCACGCCCAATTTCCTGACATAACGTTTCCATACCAACGTTCTCCAGCCCTTGTGAACTCGCGGTAAGGGGAAACATCGAAGCACCCTTTGAAGTCCGGGTTGGCGAGCATGCTGATCGCAATTTTGCGAGGGTCCCGATACCAGATCTCGTAGACCTCCATCATCCATTGAGGAATGTTAGTCGCTGGTCGGGGCCCTGTGTAACGGATCCTGAGACACAACCACGGAGCATCGCCCAAGGCTATGCCATCGATCGTCCGGTACATGTCAGCGTGGTCCGCGAATGGAGGCCGACCACCATGTTGCATGACGTCTGCAGCCCAGAGATCCATCAAGAATGAAATGTTGGACTGCGGCATCTGCTCCCGCTTGAAAAGAAATTCAGCAAGCTCGAACTCTACACGATTTGAGAAAGGAGTCCAATTTCTGGGGACTGCATTCGTGCGCGGAGGCACGTCCGTATTCGGAGGGAGCTGAGCTCCATCCGAATCGCAGGGCATGCCTTGGAGGCAATCACGTTAATTCGAATAGGCCTTGAATATACTAGTACACACCGTTGAGTTTGGGGTGAGGCTCCCACACTCCCGGAGCATCGCGATCAACGTCATCCGCCTCCAACTGTTCGGGATCCTCGGGAAGGATGTTTTGAGGTTCGTTAGAGCTATTCGCAGCATCGTCGAGCAAGGCTGTAGGTGAAGTGGGAGCTGACGAGGGTGCTGGTGATGGAAGGGGATTATCGACCGTAGCTGAGTGGAACAGGTCGAGGTGAACTGCATTGATGTGCTGTGTTAGGCCCGACAGGTTCTTACACCACTTCTCCTTGTCCTTGCAGTGCGGACACTGTAGTTGGTGAGGGTTGTGCTGTTTTCGACGTGGGGGACGAGCCATGAAGATGTTCAGGGAGTGCAAAACTGGCAAGAGAAGAGAAGCTGCTAGAGACTCGGAAATGTCCTAGGACTGCGAGAGGCAGGGTGGGGGGTTGGAAAGTGAGCCTGAGGCGGTGGAGCGTCGAGTCAGCTAACAAGATCCACGGGGTCGACGGCCGACCGTGGACGTGCCTGGCAGACAGCCCAAATTCCTTTCGGAAGATGAAAAGAATTAGTCCAAGAGTCGAAGGAGTTTGAATGCACTTGAAAACGCACCAACAGAGGGGTACGATCGGTCCATGAGCTCTGACAAATAATGGCCATTGTTGGCTAGTTCCGCATCTTATCAGCCAGCCTGAGTCCCTTATAGTCACTGTCGTTGGCTTACCGTGCCCATCTCTTCTCTCTCTGTTTCCCTCCATCATCCTAGCCCATCGACGCTGCATCGTTATCCTCTCAACACTCTTTGCCCCTCCCAACTATGTCCACCCGTCCTCAGCGTTCTACTGCTAATCGCCACCCTGCGGCCCCGGTCCTCGATGCCAAGCAGACCCGCCGTTCCACTTCGGAAGTTGCTCGCGAGAAGGCCAAGATCGAGGCCAAACAGCGTGCCCTGCTGAAGCGAAACGAAGACAATCTGCATAAGCTTCAAGAGCTCCAGCGCGACTTAGATGCCCAGGAAAAGGAGAACGCCACGCATGCCGCTCGTCCTCCTCCTGGCCAGCCTGTCAGCAAGAAGCAGGTCCAAGGTGCACCTCTAACTCCTCTCCCCGTTAAACCTTCTCCCCCCGCCTCAAAGGCTGACGGCCATGCCGCCATAGACGACGACAGCTCCGAGGAGACTCCTACCGGCGGTCAGTGCATCCAACCCAGACGTGTTAAGCGTCTTCGCCGTGAGGACCTTGAAGCTCTCGGTAAGCACAGAGTCACTACTAGATACTAGTATTATGCACTCACCAGCCAGCTAGGTAGCAGCAAGACCTCTGCCGCCGTCGCAGTTGCGGCTGCTGTCGCAAACGTTGGCAAGACTCTGAGCCAAGCTAGCACCCAGGCAAAGAAATGCAAGTCGGAGGGCCTTGGCGAAGACGAGTAAGGCTGTTACCGTGTGTACATGTGTTTGGCTGAAGTTTACCTGGAATTATAGATCCGCCAAAAAGGGGAAGCCAAACCGCCCGTCTGATCCCACGTCAGCCGCCACAGCGAAGTTTGCTTCACCTCTCGCGGCCACCCGAACCTCTTCGTCCTCACGTCCCGTCTCAATCTCTGTCCCATCTGCCACCAATACGGTGTCTCCCAACTTACCTCAAGGCGTGTTCGTCAAGGATGTCAGTGGGTTCGAGCTTGATGATGTGGACGCTGCATCCACCAAGCATGACAGCGCCATCGAGGCTACAACTGGGTCCAAGGTAAGCATCGTATCAGCATTCACTCCTCGTCTTTTTCTGCTGCACTCACCTGCCGTCGCTCCTGCGGATAGAGTATCAATCTCCAGCTCGAGCTCGTTGATGTCGCAGCCAATCCTGTGCCAGCAGCAAGCACCCCTTCCCCGAACGCTGGCGTGTATGCACTCGCCTCGACGGCCACTCCCAAAGGCGGGTGGACCATGCGTCAGCTCGAGCCTATGTTGGGCTCATTCAGTGGCACGTTTACCCACATCTTCACCCCCAAGCTCATCAATTTCGTCAGCAACACCGCCAGTGGGCCCTGGAAGCTCACCGGCGTCAACCTCGTCGGTGCAATGAAGGATCTCGCAGAACAGTCCTTCCCACAGGAGCTTGTGATCTATATTGCTCCACGTCAGCCCTTCTATGAAGTGGTGAGTATTCGAAACACTTATTTTGCAACAGAGTTACACTAATGAATATTGCAGGCGAAGCAGAAGCTATCGGAGTATCGCAATGGAGTTGGTAATGAGGCGGTGGACGTCGTGAGTCGTTATATGCAATCCAGGCGCTTTTCGTCCACGGAGGCGAGAGCGGATTATGTCGAGTGGGCGACGAGCGCAGCGAATGGCTTCCTCTTTCGTTACGAGCATACCACGCAAAGCGACGATGGCAAGAACCTGGTGAGTTCCATTCAGTATTCACGCATCTGTTGGCTTGCACCTGTCCTCGCGTTGAAGCTCTCATCATCTGCCAGAAGAAGCATGGCCTCTACCAATCTACGCTCATCGCTGAGACATTCGTGTACCATCTCAATCGCATTGGCAAGAGTGGCGATCAAATCTGAGACTGGCCTTGCAACACCCTTGCACTTACCGTGGTTGCCGTACGTTTTCGCCATTTACTGTTCAACTCGGCTTCTTTCGTTGAACCCTGGAATACGTCTATCTTCAACAGGTTGAATGCGCCCTCAAGATGTGGCGCACAGGCTCATATGTGCCCCCCCCCTTCCCGTACCAAGGAAGGCAAGTTTTCGGACAAGGCGTGGGGCGCTTCTGCCCAACAATACCTCGAGGGCATTACAAACCTCACCGAGGCGAAGTGGGACAAGATCCTCGCAAAAGCTGACAAGGTTCGTCGTGGCTACAGCGTCGACTCAGACGATGAGCTCGACGAGCTTGATGGGTCGGATGAGCGCAAGGATGTGCCATTGATAGGGCATGCGGGGATTGACGACGACAACAACAATGACGACAACGACGACAATGATGATGTTGCCGACAAGGACAAGTGCCAGGAGATGGGAGGAGTCGAGTGGGCTGGCGATGCCATCAACTAGGTGCGTCGGAAGGGAATTCTGTAACTTGTATTTCGACTTATGCAATCACAGCGAGCTCCGTGAAACAAGAACCTTGGTCAGTCGGCCACCGCCTCTCATGGTTGTCGGTGTACGTTCCCAGTCGCGCACCTTTCCATCTTCCTTTCATTCATTTCCTCCCACTCCCTCCGAAACACTGCTCCTTTCGCTCTCACTCTGATACTATACCATTTGCATGCTGTTTTGCATGCTGTTCCCAGCTGTTCTAATATTGTAATGTTTGCCTATGCTCCGTTGCCAAGCGCCTATTGTACAGGTGTAGAACGTGTTCTGAATCCCACTTGAGTGCACTGGCTAGATACTTGGATGTACTTGCTGCTCCTGAATACCACTTGTCGTCGCTCTGGGCCAGAAATGAACCTCCTGATTCAGGGCTAGCCAGAGCGACTTGAAAAAGCTTGAATCACCTGGATAAGGGTTATTAAGTGGCATCAAGTCCTGTCAAGCTGTCAAGTGATTTGGACGATTTGCTGATGATGTCAGTTTCAGGGGAGGCAAGAGTGGCAGTCTCGAGCCCGTGTTCGGTGGTCATCTACGGAAGGGCCGCACGACGTTCCATGCCCCCCCCCCCCGCCGGCCATCTGTCACTGCGTGTGGTTCTGCGGCACGCCGTCGGGGGCGTGCGCTCGGGCTCAGGGCAGTGGCATCAGCACGGGGTGGTTATGCTATGTGGTGCCGGGGGTGCCAGGGCCCAGGGGCTCGAAGGACGCATCGCGCGCCTTGATTGATGTGGGTGTGGGAGGAAGGGCGGGGATAAGTGACCATTGTGCCATAGACTCAGAGCGAGTGAATATGAAGCTCGGGGCCAGGCACCGTCGTCGCCGCGCGCGCACACGCGCCCGCGAGCCCAATAACGCCCAAGATCCACCCCGCCGCACCGCAATCTTGTCCTTGTTCGCGACTGCGATTCATTCGGAGCGGGCGGGGGTGCGAATGCGAGGCCGAGGGCGAGGCGAGTGCGGGGAAGGCGCGAGCCGGGCGCGGCGATACCACCGCAAGCACCGCGTCCCCGGTTAATGAATGAATGCTGATGCCCACGTCCATGTTGACATCGCAGCATGGGGGGGCTCGCGTATGTAGGGGAGGCGGCGGACGCGCGCGTGCGCCGCGCACCTCGAGGCTGCCGAGAGTCGCTCCGCGCACATGGATCGCGACGGAGTGAGGGCTCGGCACGTCGGTGCACCACGCCGGCATCGTTGTTCTGCCCTGCGAGGCACGTCTGCATCGCCGCGGGCTCACACCACGACGCTGAATGGGAGGGGCGGACGGAACGTGCGAGATGAATGACGTCCGCATGCAGTGGTGCGGGGTCTCGACCACGATTGCGCCGAGGGAAGGGAGGCAGGAAAACGGACAGGGCCGCGCTTTGGCTGGGACATGGAATATAGAGGCGGCCCAGGGAGTCGGAGTGGGGAGAAGCGCGTCGAGCAGGGCCAGAGCGGCAAGAACCCCGCAGGTCAGGCACGGGGGACAAGCGAGTGCCGGGGAGGGAAGAAGGTTTTGCTGGGGGTAGGAGGCCGAGGCGAAGCGTTCCCGATGCGTGCGCGAGGGCAAGGGGTGGGACAGGAAGACGGAGATCGCGCGCGTGAGATGGCCGATGGGGAGAAGCTTCATTGGCATATTAGGGCTGGGATGTTTGCCTGGAGATAAATGGACACGATATGTGACGCTTGGCACGGATGGATTCACAGGGGAAAAGGGTGCGATAGTGAATCTAAGCTTCTGGCGAGTTAGTAGGTTGGCCGCTACGTCAGCCTGGGTAGGTGCTGTTACAACTTTTACGATTTAGCGCGCTGATATACAGACGGACGGTCTGGACTCTGCTAGGATACTGCAGGAAATGAGGCAGAGATGGAGTGGCACTGTGGATGGGGCAAGGACCAACGAGTCCGTCACTGAGGGTGCGAGGAAGGTGGTCGGCTCTCGCGAGTAGACCGAGGGACGTGCGGATGATCCGAGGGATGGTGGATGATGGAGACAACGACGTACGGACGTCGGGCGGGAAGGGGACGAAGACGCTGGAGACGAATGGGAAAGAAATGGAAAGGGAACAACACACCCGTGAGGCTTTCGCTACCTCCGGGATGAGTGCGCTATCGGAAGTAGGCGCGACGATGGGTGAACGCAGGATCGGGGAGGTCGGAGACTTTGTAAGCGTTGAGAGTCCACACACGGACTGCCCGAGCGGTCTTGTAAACGCTACACTTGCGTGGGTGGGGAATAAAAGTGAGTGAGCAGATGGTCGCTGTCGAGTCGATGTCGGCCAGGGGAGGAATTCGCTATCCTTCCGTCGAGTCTGATCATAAGCGTGGGGTGCCAAAAGCTGCATAATCATGGGGAGCGATGGGTATATATACAGGAACGGGACGGGACCCACGTGGTCCGACCTACTACTACTACTACTCGAAAACGTCCTCCTCCGCTGGAATCACGAGCCCTTCCCGGAGCCCCGCAGGCTCCGTAAGCCTCGACTTGTGCGCCACCGGTCTATGAGCTAGCTGGGCCTCGTGCGGCGGATCGACGTGTATAGGTCGCAGAGGCCGCGTCTTGAGCGCTTGAGTGCGACGCGTCGCGACACGGTCACGTGTACGCGTCGGGCGCTCGAGGACGAGTCGACGAAAACTAGGGGACAAGTCTTGATCTTGAATGGGGGTCCGTCCCCCTCGATCCTCCTGTCGTCGGTGGTGGAGACTACGCGCGAGGGATGCACTCGGAAACTTCGGGGAGTGTGGAGTCAGCGGGACCACCAGGAAACTAAAGGGGGCTTCGGATGGTGGCTTCAGGGGCATGCGTTTGGAATGAGGGGGGGGCGCGGGTCGAGTGCCTTCCGAGGGTGCGGACTCCTCGGTGCGAAAAATGGGGGTATTTCGGAGGTTTCGGAGCATGGAGAGGCACCGGGCCTATCAGCGCGCCTAGCTATAGCACGACCTGTAATGACCCGTATGTCCTGCCCTGAAGCCTGGTCCGTGCGGCTGGTCCGTGCGGCTGGTCTGTGCGGCTGGTCCGTGCGCAGGCCCCAGAGAATATATAAACCCCTCAGAAGCTGGGATAGCTCCCCAGCTTCGAGTTGGTCTTTACTCCACCAAATCCTTCGCTTATTGCTAGCTGAGTGATCTGGCCTTATCATAACTCGAAGCTACCTCTCCCCTCGACCTACGGCGCACCATTTTCGTTGCCAACCGTGGCGTCCTCATCATCCTCTACTCTCTCCTACCTCTCCGACACCCCGCCTGTCGTGCGCCTCGCCGACGGCACCACCCATCACCTCGTCCCCATCGACACACTCACCCACTCACTGACGTCGTCTCCTTCGTCGACACCACCCATCCCGATTCCACCCCCGCACTTGCGCTACCGTTCTCCACCACCTATCTACGACTCCGATACCGACATAGAACCCGAATCCAACCACGACTCCGACCACTCGACCACCGCTGTAGACTCTGACTCCGTCTACGAATACGACAACGAAGTCCATATCATCAACGTCTCCCGACTCATCAATCCGGCTCACGCCACCTTCATCCGCCGCCCAATCCGTACCTCCCTGTTCCAAGGGATAGAAGTCACAGCGTACGTCTCACGCTCTCTTTACCCCATTCTTCCCGGACACGTCGTTTTCCGTTTCCCCGCCACCAATAACCGCCCCGCCTACACTCTCTACGGTATCATCGCCCTCGTCCAACCCACCTACTTTGTCATACACATTACGCTAGCCCCATACGTCAGCGGCATTACTGCCCAGCTACACGCCTCCACACCCCTCGGACCCGAGGAACCCGAGTAGTCAGTGACCACGTGTCAC
>CM035308.1:4175118-4209433 GCA_002900995.3 Ganoderma boninense | reverse complement strand
ACAGCCACAAACAAACATGGACAGATAATCACGTACGATACAGACTGCTATGACTTCTGGACTCGCAGATACAATGACTGGAAGAGACGAAACCCGAGCAGTAACGACACACCGCAAGACTATATACGACGCTTCGCTTATGACTAACTACTCCTCGTCTAATAAAGATACTAATGTAGACAGTACTTACATGGCTTCCTGAGGACATGAAGCTAAAGAGGGAGGTAATGTTACAACTTTTACGATTTAGGGCGCGCCTAGCTATAGCATGACCTGTAATGACCCGTATGTCCTGCCCTGAAGCCTGGTCCGTGCAGCTGGT
The DNA here is from genome assembly GCA_002900995.3 of Ganoderma boninense. Taxonomy (NCBI): domain Eukaryota; kingdom Fungi; phylum Basidiomycota; class Agaricomycetes; order Polyporales; family Polyporaceae; genus Ganoderma; species Ganoderma boninense. The sequence goes on along the minus strand of CM035308.1, from coordinate 4,209,111 downwards.
CCGTGCGCAGGCCCCAGAGAATATATAAACCCCTCAGAAGCTGGGATAGCTCCCCAGCTTCGAGTTGGTCTTTACTCCACCAAATCCTTCGCTTATTGCTAGCTGAGTGATCTGGCCTTATCAGGTGCGAGAGTCCGCTGACGCACCTTGTTCAACGTCAGAAGTGAAGAGTATCACGGAACCGCCCGCGTGCGATTTCGGTGCCCTGTTTGACATAGGCCTCATCGTGACCGTGAGGCCAGGAACAGAGGTAGGGCATCCCTTCTGGGGGGGGTTATGTTGGTATTCGTGAGCAAGAAGGAGCTCCTGTGTCTAAAGGAAGAGTAAGTTCATGAAGCCCAATGCAAGTAGCGCGAATCTTACTTACTACAGACATGCGATAATATCTCAATGTTATCTATTACCCGATCTGCACGGACGAAGGAAAGCAGAGGATCTACGCGTAAGACGAGAGTTTGTGCCTTTGCGCTTCGCGGCCAGACCGCGGCCAGGTGCAAGCCGACATGCCATGCGTGCGTTGTGTGCGAGGATAGTTCTGGAATGTCGAGCATTGTCAGATACATGGGAATCAGAATCAATCTATGGCGCGAGGGAGGACTTTGGATAAACATACCGGCGTAGGAGAAAACAAGGTAGCATCGCCCGAGGACCCAGGTCCTAGAACAACATCCGAATGCGCCCCGCCAACCTATTGTTGATAATCAATCGGCCAAGGCACAAGAGAAGAAGGACGAGCACGGTAGATTGCGGTAGTATCGTCGATGGGAAGCAGGGGTGATTGGAGGGACGGCGGAGCACTTCCTACGGGACCGCTAGAGATGCGCAACGGAGATAGTGGACGTGTGCCTCGAGCGAGATGCCCCACCAGAAGACCGGGTGGCCGAGGCACGCCATGCTTCGCGAAGTCGAACGCAAATGGGGATCTCGGCTGCCAGTCATTTGGGAAGATGGGACCGGGAAGTGAAAAGCGATCATCTGGCCGCAAAACAGGTGAGCACGCGCATGACCGTGAGATGACGCCAGCCCGGGTACGTATGAAACTAACTCGTCATCGATGTCCATGGGTAGCAGAGAGCAGTCGACACATGATCCGTGCCGATGAGAAATGGAATGCATAGGTACCTGAGGAACACATGAAGTCGGGTGGTAAAGCCAGGGGAGGTGCCGGTATTCTAGTGGATAGGTAGAGCAACTTTCCGTCGGCGCCTTGGAACGGATCAACAACGGCGTTGAGATCGGGTCCAGGTCGCTGAAGCGTGTGAGATTTGAGGCGCAAAGCGGTGAATAGGGACCAGTATCCAGAATCCGGAGAAATACTTAAAGGTAGTTGATATGCCTTGTCGGGTTTCCGGATGGCGGCTTGTCGAGAGCTCAGGATCTTCAGAGGAACCGCGATAGCGAGGAAAAGATGGCCCTGAGCAGCAGATACGATTTAGAGCCAAACATCGAGCTACAACACCCCACAAGCAAGCGTCGTTAACCTTGGCCGTGGTTTGAAGCAAGCGGGAAGGAGGACTGCTTATGATGGGGCCTCAGCTGGACCCGGCCGGGAGAACCAGATGTCGAGACCGAGAAGATGCAGGGCAAATAGAAAGACTTTGCAAACAAGCTCTGCCGCATAGACGAACTAGCGCAGGACGGCTAGTACTTGATGGGCTCTCAGGGCGGTCGGACGACAATGACAGACAAAGGCGCACCTACGCTTGTTGCCCACCAAATACTGCGCATATCGAAGAGGGATCCATGTGAGCTTACTTTCCTCAAGAGAGGAATGCTGTGCAATTTCGTCAGGCATCGATAATTGAATGGTAGTGGTACGTGACACCGACCTTCACGAGATGTAGATTGGAGGCTGGCGGCCCGGCTCGAGAGCGAGTTGTCGAGAGGTGAAGCGTTGAAACCGATGAAATACACTATGTCCGCGACTACTCTGAGGTCAGTGGCAGCTTCTCGCGGAAGGCACACAAGACATTTGCGATACTGATGTCTTATCGAGCACGGTCAGAGGCAGAATCGATCATGGTTACTTATCTGGTCTATCAAATTTGAACTGGCGTTAGCACCTTGGCATTCATGGGGATTGTGGAGGACATACTTCGATAATGATGAAAGACATAGTCAAATAAGGCAAGAGATCCAATGAATGGCATGACGAGCAAGCGTGGCTCGGAGGATATGATCTCGGAGGGTATACCATGATTGGGAGATGACGGTTGGCTTTGCAAGCGCTCTGAGGTCGAGCCCTCCTTCGTAGCAGGGTATGAGCTTTAACCACATATTGTAGGATGGCCCTGCCATCCGGTCGCGGTGTATAGTAAACGCTGTCGTACTGAAAAGCGATTGGTTATCAATTGCCCGTCGCGGTCGAAGAGGAGCGGGACTCACCAGCTTGATTGCTTGATGAAGTAAGATACCCCTTGCTCGTAAGTCGGGGTGGTCTTTCAACCAGTCTGGACTCCAACAAGGGAGGGCATAGAGGGTGGAAGGGTGGAGCGGGAGTCGAGGACGAGCCTGAGAGCATTGGACGTCGCCTGCAACCCGCACAATCGTCGCTTGCCGCCAGAACTTCAGAAGCAAATATGTGCAAACAGAACGCCGCCACGTGCACGCATGGTCTTTCAATTGCACTTACCAGGTACACGGACAAATATTAGGCCCCGTTCGGCACGTCGGACAGGACTAGGGTTACCTGCGAAAATTAGTCCGTCGTCGAGAGACCTCAGACAAGGGGCGAGGCCCTAAACCGGAGGGATAGTCGGTATCTTGGCGCTTGGATTGAAGGCTGGGTAGTCACATGTGACCACCAGTGTGACCTGCTTTGTCATTGATGGTGGGGGTGGGCAGCGCTGGCCTAAGCGAGGTGAAGCGCCGTCCAGGCGTCTATGGCTCGCTTGTCTGACATTTCCCACCAGTGGTCGAGATATGGGGCACGATTAGATGTAAGGCTGAACGTAGGTTACTGACTCATACAGGTTGACCTGGCCTGAACCTGTACATTGACCTGTAGGTTATGATTTGTAGGTTTCAGGTACCTACATCGTGAATCAGTCGTGGATCCCAATCACAACCTCATAAGACATTGATTTGTTGCAGGTCACCTGTACGTTACTGCAGGTTACCCGTGATTTATTCCAGTAGTATAAAGACAAATTCAAGCTTATATTCACACATTTATTGGGGTGCATAAGGTCATATGGCATAGGGCATGTAGTAAGTACATAGTAGATGGAGGCCACATTTCTTCCACAAGAAAGATTCTACAAGTATCCAACAAGCCTGAAGACGAAAGCCTGAAGACGGAATCATTGTGCGGCATGAAGCGCTACAGGCATCATCTACATGTGGTCTGATTCATCACTGCTATCATCTACGGTACGCAAGCTGGGCATGGTGTCCTCATCAGAATCATAGCCTTTATCAGCAGTACGACGCGGAACGGCCAAGTAGATCTCGTCCAGAGACGGGAGGAAAGCAGATGCTGAGGCACTGCCACCGGATGCCGAGCGCGACACATGGGCATCAGTGCTGGCAGGGGGTTTGGATGCGCCGACGAAGGGTTCAGACACGCCGACGGTGGGTTCGGATGTGTCGAAGCCTGGTTCAGACGCGTCGACGGTGGGCTTGGAGTCGTTGGCAACGGTGGGTTTCAAGTTGGAGTAGTCGACGGCGGCGGGTTCGTTGTCATGGCTGATGGGCGGGATGTCCGGGGAGTCGAAAATCACCTGTGAGGACGATGAAATCAATGTCAGCGGGAGTCACCATAATGTAGTGAGCGATGACTCACTTGCGGGAGGAGGACACAGAGAGCACTAGTGAGATATGTAAGGGCCCCGTCGATGCTCTCGTTCTTGTGCGAGCGTGCAATGTTGATCAGCGTCCGAATGAAGTTTGTGTACCAGACATCGGCGACGCCAGCAGTGCCCGAGGTGAAGGCGCGGTACGCGAGTGCGATGTCCAGGAGGAGCTGACGCTGCGTCGGGGTGACGTCGCAACGACCGAGCACGGGTCCTTGGATGGTGCTGATCCAGGTGTCCCAGGTTGCGTCGACTAGTGATTCGAGAGGAACCGTTGGCAGGAACATCTGAGGGCAGGATCGTCCATATGTGCAGAGTATATGCTCAGCGACTAGGGACATACCTGTGTTATCGCGCGCTCGCCTTCAACTGTAACTCGGAGCCATTTCGGATCGGTGGGCATGGTAGAGACATCGACAACATTGTCATCGCTGTGGTCGAAAGAAATCATAATAGACGCAGTCATGGCGATTGTGAGGTTCAACGTGTTTGGAGAGGGGGTGGGTTGAAGGGCGAGGGTCTGAGGGGAGAGGTATGATGTTGACTTCGGTCTTGGTGGTGAGGCGATCTCAGTGGCGTAGGGAGTGGGAAACTGGGAGCGCATGGTTTCCGAGTGTTTGAGGCGATATACGACGACGATCTCACGCACCTGCGCATCCGATGTGCATGAGGACTCCTTCGGCAGGCCGACGCCACGAAGACCGAGTGGGACCCAGGTCGCAATTCAAGCGGGACTTACCAGACTCCCAGGCATCCATGAGACGATCTCACGGCGGAACCACACGCTAACGTTAATCTCCGTGTCCACGGTTGCTTCCGCTGAGGGCCCACACACCATGCCAGGACCAAACGAGATATGTTCAGGAAGGGCGTCTATAGCAGAGATAGCGATCTGCGCAGAGATAGGCGAAACATTCTCGTAGGCAAGGACAGGCGCTCGTGTAAGTGATGGAGGGAATGCGAGCCAGTTGAGTATGATCAAAAAGCGAGGGGGATTTCAAGTGGCTTGAACGATGGGGGAATGAGATAGGGTGAATCGGTTGGAGAGGTTTGGATGCTCGTGCCAGAGAGTCGGCGCCCCAGCGTGGGGAAGAAGCCGATAAAGTTTGCCGTTCAACAACGTTGCATGACACGCATGCCGCGTTACCCTTCAACCACCCGTCCTTTCTCCACGCCCCGTACGATTGCCCCCACATCCAAGTCCCAAGATGCTTTTTTCGAGCTACTACGCAGGCGCGTTGGAACCCTCACAGTTCATTTATCTCAAGGACTCCGGCCCGGCTCTGTGCACGCGGGCTCTGCAAAGGCTTTTTTGTGGAGCGAGCGCGAGAACAGCAACACATACGTGACTATCCATGTGCCCTACTGGGCAGCTAATTGGTTGCTGACATTTTCTAGGAGTCCTCACATGGTTTCCGAACCGTTCCCGACCGCCGGGTGGTTATGCCACACGCCTATCTCGACTTCGAGGGTGGCTGAAGCAAGACATACCGCGGCATATCATATTTAAACGGCCACCACTCTACGTACTACCTCAGCACCAAATTTCGCTCTTGCCATCCCCCTCTGTTTCCCATTCAACCTTGCTTTCTTCTTGCATGGATTCTACGCGCCACTCTGGTACCAAACGACGCCTCTCTCGCCGTTCCGGCTCTCCGTCTCAGCTCGTCTCGGCTACCGGTGTCAAGCGGGTCAAGGAAGAGGTTCTCAGCGAGAACGAGGCTTCGATGGAGGCGCTCCCCGAGCTCGAGCATCTGGGGCTCTCGGACGACGAGGATGTCTATGTCCCGCCCGCCATGTCCAACCCGTACACCTCTGACGCCGAGTCGCAACCCGAGGAAGACAACGGCGACGGCAACGAGAGCGACGGCGGTCTCCGCGCACTTGTCTCTCGTACCAAGCAGGCTCACGCTGAGCCTTCGAAGTGGGACGCCGATGCTAAACGCGCTCGATGGAACGAGAAGTACGGGGATATGGATGCTGAGAAGGCTGTCGGTGTGTCTACCTTCTTGTCAAGGCCCTGTCCCACATCTGACTTCCATCCTTTAGCGGCTATGTCCGAGAAATGGTGTTCGACCGCCTACGAGCACTTCGAGTACCCCAAGATTGTAACGGACAACCACGGTGACATGTTTTGCCGCTTCGTTTGCAAGACGTACGTACACATGTTCTATTGCACTCTCTGTGCTCGCTAACCTACTGTTGACAGCGACCACTCAGTGTACCTAGACCGCATCATCCACGAGGACTCTACGAGCAACTTACTCCGCCACATCTGTGCGTGCTCCGCCTCTGCCACCCCGGAGGCTCACACCATCACGGCGTTCACGGCTGGATCGACGTACACCGAATCGAAGTTTCGCTACCATCTCGTGATGTGGGTCACGACGCGCCACCGCCCGTTCAGCATCGTCGAAGATCCTGAGTTCTGCGCATTGTTGCGCATGCTCTATGGTCGCGTGGAGATTCCCTCTCGCATCACCGTTACGCGCGGCATGCACCTGATCCTTGACGATGCGAGGCAGCATCTCACTGCGCGTCTTCACGTACGTCGTCCTTCTCTCCGGGGCCATGCGCGACTGCCGGAACTCATGCCACAATACAGTCCCTCCCTGGGAAGATCCATCTATGCGTTGATGGGTGGACCTCTCCAAACTTCATGTCCTTCCTCGGTGTCACGGCACACTGGGTCTCAGGCGCCACACTCCAGCACATTACGCTGGACTTTATTAAGTATGTCCATGTATTCCACTGTACACCACGGCCAAACTGATCCTCTCCTTGAGGCTCAACAAAGCTCATACTGTCATAAACAGGCATTACGAGCTACATATATAGTACCAGCCAAGTGTCAAGCCAAGCTTGACATTGCGTCCTTTTGGTGTAGCTGGTTCAGCGGCTGGTCTGTTCCTAACACATACGGGAGCGTACCTTGGGGCCAAGCTCATCAAGTCGCTCAAGTCCTACGGTATCGAGAAAAAGGTATGTGGCATCTGATGCGACACCTCGCATCAGCCTGAGACCATCACTGACCGCGACCTTATTGTAATTAGATCATGGCTGTTACGTGCGACAACGCTGCGAACAACAAGACTATGCTCAAGGAGATGCACGTGCTCGTGCCGGAGTTCCGTGGCAATCAAACGCGAGTCCGCTGCTTCGGACATGTGCTCAATCTCGTGGTGAAGGTATGTACATTACTTAGCAGGCACCGCGCATTGTTTGGATGTGCGCTTTTGGGCGTGTGCAGCTAACTACACACATCTGCAGGCAATCCTCTCCCAGTTCATGGCGCGTGCGCTCAAGAAGTCTAGCAAGCAGACTACCAATGACTTTGATCGCGTGCTTGACGATCTAGGGCGCAACTCGGACGACGACGAACAACTCTCATCCGACAGCGAGGATGAAGATGCGGAGGAAGGGGGCGACAGCGGGGACAAGACCGATGAGGCTCGCGACGCGGCAGATGCCCTTGAGATCGAGCAACTCGAGGAGGAGCAGGAGGATATTGTTCTCACGCCCGAGGAAGTTCGCTCTGCGAAGGTCGCACTCGAGAAGGTGCGTGTTTGCGTGTTCAGCGTTTAGCACTTTGCCTGCATAATCAATACAATGTTAATCTTTTCCATCAGATTCTGAAGCTTTCGAGCAAAGTCTTTTGCAGTCCGCACGCGCGTTCCGAGCTCGCGAAACTCGCCAAGACCAAAGAGCTCAAGTGTGAGACGCTTGTCCGTCCGGTTTAGACCCGCTGGAACACAGTTACTTGTGTTCTTGGCCACGCAATCGACCTCAGCCCTGTCCTTGAGCCCCTCTGTGATATGCACCAATTCAATAAGGACCCCAAGCGAGGCCTGCGCCTTCGTCGATTCATTGTCCTCGAGGATGAATGGGCAGTCCTCAAGGACCTGCATCGCCTGCTTGACGTACGTGTGACTTCTACGGCCTGTTTTGCCCGGGCACTGACCACACCTCTCCAGCCCTTCCTCTTCGCCACCAATCGGATCTCGTCGAACCGCCACGCCCTCATTCAAGACGTCATTCCGTTCATCGACGTTCTCACCGAGCACGTCGAGAAGTTCAAGGCCGACGCGTCCGTATCGCGCGTGGTCCGCGCTGCCGCCGCTCGTGGGCGCATCATTCTAGACCGCTACTATTCACGCACGGATGAGGTCGCGATTTACCGTGTTGCAATGCGTACGTCTGCATATTGAACATCTGTATGTGCTGGGGAACGAGGCCTTAACGCATTTCCCATGACAGTACTTCATCCCGCCTACAAGGACGCGTACTTTCGGGAGCACAACTGGCTCCCGGACTGGATCGACCAGGCACTCCACCTCCTTCGAGAGGAATGGAAGGCCTACAAGCCTGCCCCTGCCCGACCACAAGGCCTTCCTCCCCCCGTCGCACCGCCCGCCCGCCCCGGACACCTGAGCGGCGCCCGGGTGTCCCTCTCAACCGCTGAGGTGAGTTGTCGTCCTTCACCATTCACTTTTATTTGCAGGTCTGCTGACGTCCGGATAAGAGCACACGCGCGCTGTTCAAGCCGCTAGCCGACCGAGCCTCGGCCTCGGGCAGGGACGCGCTCGAGGAGTACCTCGCGCTTCCCGTCATCGAGACGGTCAAGGATCCAATCGCTTACTGGGACTCCGTCCTCCGCTCATCCACTGGGAACCCCGGCGCTGCTGCCCTCGCGCGTATGGCCCTCGACTTTCTGACGGTCCCCGGTAAGTCCGCCATCCCTAATTCACATTCCCTGTCCCTAACTTTTGTGCCTCTACCACCAGCAACCTCTACGGATGCCGAGCGAGCATTCTCTCGTGGTGGTTTGACTGTTTCGCGCCTTTGGCACTCTCTCAACGACGCGAGCGTGCGCGCAAGTGCCCTTCTCGCTTCGTGGGCCTCCATTCCCGACCTCATCCCCGAGGCTGACACCATCTCCCTGCTCAAAACCCATATCCGCAAGAATCGCGGCGGACGCGACGGTGGCAACGACCCCCCCGGTGGTCCGACGGAAGGTGCAGTGGGTGTGGAGAAGGGCTCGCACGCCGCAACCGGGACCTCCAGTCTGTCGCGCACCGGCAGCAAAAAGTCTCGACTGTCGACTCCCTCTGGCGCGCGCGTAGCCGAATCATCTAATGCTGCCTCGGCTTGCGCGGGCCCTTCCAAGCCGAAGGCCGTCTCGCGCTCCTCCAGCACTGCGTCTCTCACGTCCGACTCGCGCCGCAAGGATCAGAACACAACGCGCGCCCTCCTTGCGGCCTCTGGCTCGAAGAAGGCCCGCCGTGGTGTTAGCGCCGGCAAGGCTCGTGCGCCCAAGGCCGACGATGTCGTCGAGATCTCGTCCGACTCTGAGTAGGGACTCTGCAGGCGCGATCACGCGTTTCCGCACTGTAAGTGTTTTTTCGGATGTGTATGTCGCTATATGATATTTTCTGAGTTCGCTCCATCCATGTACGATATTTTCCGTGTCTCCAACATTCCGTACTATGCCCTGGCACCCTCACTGCTTTGGTCCCCTCCATATGTCCGTCTCCCCCACTATGCCTGCCCTCCATATGTTTCCGACTGCCCACAATCCTTCTCCTCTATATGTTACTCATCTCGGACTTTGCATACTGTGCCTTGATGGCCATTGTACAACATGTTTACTGAATTGATGACTTGTTGCATCAAAATTTGCGTGCGCTTGAAGACATTGGCACGAGGTTTGTTGGGGTTCTGACTTGTTCAGTGACTCGCGCAGCTACCAACGGCAGGATATGTCAGTGGCTTACGCAGCTTGGATCCTATGCCGCCGCTGTTCCTCCAGCTGCTCCTTCGGCACCACTGATTAAATCCAGACTGCCCAGATAGCCGAGCAAATCAGGGACTTCTGCCGCCAGTTCGGCCAATCTTTCGGCCACTCCTTTAGCCGCTCCTTCAGCCCCACTTACCCACTCTAGATGATGGCCCACACTCTTTCACCCAGGCAAGTTGAGCCCTATTTACTCACTCTAGGTGACCAGACAGGTTTGTACGGCTACTTTGTGCCCCCCTTTTGCTTTGGCAACTTCAGCATGAGGGGTTTCCGATCTAGATCTAGAACACGGGCCCGGCACCCGCATCAACCAGTTGACATGTCATGGGAATTTTTCGCTTCTTGGTCTCTGCTGCCACTGTGTGAGCATGGCGTATGTTCCTGATCTTGATATGAAACTGGTGCTGGGCACTTTTTTATCAGGACTAGCATTCCCGGCCCCTTCGAGACACGAGACATTCAATAGCTTTTCCGTGCACATAAATAGTCTAATATTAAGTTATGCATTTAACTACGCATGTGGTGTGCAAGTGTACATTAGAATGTAAGTAATAGCACAAAGCACATATTTTATGCCGGCCTCAGGAGGGGCAAATACTGCTCTAAAACCTGTGATTCATACTTAGAACTTGTAATTATGAGGAACCTACAGGTTGACCTGCAATTATGAGAAACCTACAGGTTGACCTGTAATTTAGAGGCAATGATTCATAGGTTTCAGGTTCAACAGTGACCTGATTCATATGGATTCCAATCAAGGGTCTGGAGTGAGGTCAACCTACAGGTTCAGTTCCCAATCACCTGTAGGTTGACCTACGTTCAGCCTTAATTAGATGGCCATGTAATCTATCCGACGAAAGATAAGGCGGCCTGTCACCGGCACGGAGAGATTCCAGGCGGAGTACTTGCGGGGGTTCGTCCTGTCTCCTATGAACAATTCCCCTGCGAAAACAAGCCTGTCTAACCTCGGAAGTGTTGAAAAGGATAGTCAGGTATGTGTAGAAATAGATTATCGGTACAGTTTTCCGTTTTTCATTGAAATGCGTACAATACAAGCACTTTTAAAACTGAACCGGAGGATCTAATGTACACATCATATTCACTATGAAATAGAGTCTTCGAAGTCAGTAGTTATGGCCGATCCTTCAAAATAAACGCATCTCTGAACCTCCTTCGAGGACCAAGCGCCGGCATGTCAAGTTAAGCGCTGAGCGGTCTGGAGGGCGCGCAGCTTCAACCTCGAGGCGGCACCCTACTCCCCTAGTACTACTCTGGATGGGTCGTACTCGACGATCTCGCGCTCAAAGAGACCAAGCTGTGGAGAACCTGCATGCAATTAGCAAACGTCGGCAAGACAAAGAGAACCGCCCACCTAGAGCCTCTCGAAACCACGCACCCCAACCACCCAACATTGACGCCACTCGCAGCTCACTACCACAAGCGTCGTCTGAGGACGTTCACCATAGGACTCGGGCTGCCTTGAGCTTGGCTAGGGCTGAGATCGTTACTGAACGCCAACGCAACGAGGACCTCAAGCGCGACCTGCACAATACACGACGCCGAGAACAGCGCTTGCGGAAGATGAACATCCAACTGGAGGAGCACAAGGAGGTAAGCTCACCAATTGATAGCATAACATGCCGGGATCAGGCTACTTACTATGTGCTCAACCTGATGTTAGAATGGAGATGCACGAGAGGACACCATTCGCGCCGAGGAGCAAGCCCGGACTGAGCACCTTGTTCAGGCTATACGCACTGAAGAGCGCGCCCGCGCATCTATTATGGTCAACATGGTGTGCAGAGAAGAGCGCGCGCAAGCTGCGCGTGCCATAGAGGCTGTCCGGGAGGAGGAGGATGGTTGGAGAACAGCTCTTGTAGAGGCTACACGCTACGAGGAACAGGTGCGCGCTGCCCTACAAGTCCGAGCCGCTCAGGAAGCCGAGCGCGGACACGCGCACGAAGAGTGGGAAGCCGTGGAGGCATCTTCTGTCCGCACATGGCAATGTGCCGTCAGAGCCCTTGCAGATATCGCGATTCACTATGGGGGACGTGCTACGGACCTTCAAGCACAGGCAGAGGACTTGGTTGCCACTATCGCTCGACTTCAGGAGGATGCCGAGAGGGAGAAGTTGGAGGCTATGCAGGAGGTCGAGAAGAAGGCGGAGCAGGCAATCGAGAAGGAGCGGATGCGATTCTACGCTGATAAGGCGGACATCGAGGCTGAAGCTGAAGCCATTGTGTCAGAGGTTGAGAGCCGTCTCGATGATGCCCTTGACAGATCCAACACCTACCTCGAGCTCATCCAATCCCTCGGCACATCACACCTCAATGCAAGACGGGACATCGAGACGCGCTTCCACGCGCAGCTTGCCGAGGCGACGGAGGAGTCGAAGAAGTTGCGCGCGCGTATCCGAACCCTCGAGAAGAAGAACGACACCCTGCGGAAGAAGATAGATCGAACTTCGAGTCAGCTACCATTCAAAAGAGAGAATGGCGAGGAAACACCTTGGAACCTGAGTGGCGCGCTGCAGTTGAAGGAGAAGGGAGTTGTCCCGGATCCTATTCGCGCGCGCTCGTGCACGACCTGATGTGCTTTGGTCTGAAGGTCTGCCAGATCAATGAAGCAATAACCGCAATTGCCCACGCATCTGGAACACAGGTTGAGGGCGAGATCAGCCGTCGTTCTATGCTTCGTATCATGAAGGAAGGAGGCGTAGCAGCAGGAATGCAGGTGGTGGATGATATTAGATCTGCAAAGAGTAAGTCTTCCTTTGACTACGTGACGAGATGGACCTAACTATTTAACGCAGCTATAACAATCAGTAGCGATGGGACCTCTCACCGTCACATCCAGTTCGATGCACGCCACCTCATCCTGAACAATGGCAGCAGCCACATCCTGCGCACACTGGGAGTCACATCAGCACCTGACCACAAGAGCGAGACACAAGCGCAGCACTGGAAGGACCGTGTCAACGAGTTCTTTGACTGGTACAATGCTAGCCCGCGTGGAGTCCAGGCGCCCACAGACTGGCGCATCTTCGCTCAGAAACTTGCTGGCATGCTGACAGATCACGCGGAGGACCAGAAGAAACTGTTCCGTCTTATCCTCGCCTGGAAGACCTCTGTTGACCGGGAGGTGCACGGAGAGGAGGCAATGAAGGTAGTGTCGCTCCCGGAACTTCTCCTCGCTCTTGCCGAAGAGAGCAATGCAGCCGTTGAGCGCGCGGGCGGCGAGGCCATCTGGGCTACTCTGTCTTCGGAGGCGCTCGAAGAACAGAACGTCAGTATCCGTGCTGCTGTTGCGCAACAAATGGGTGAGGCCGCCTACCAAGCATTGCCTGAGGAGGAACGCGCGCTTGCCGATCTCTTCGTCCAAGGGGGGTGTTGCATGCACAAGGAGCTGAACGCTTTCAAGGGCGGAAACACTCACATGATGGCGTTCTGGGCTGGCGCAGGGCTCGAGCCTCCCATCCTGCTCATGAACCGAGACAATGACGCTGCGGCATCTGCAGGGAATTCCGCTGCACGGACACGTGCCATCGAACAGTCTCGCGGTGGCGGTTCCAAGCTGGTCGAGCTTGCAGGTGCTACGTTCCATCACAAGAACGACAAGAAAGGTCAGCAAGATTTGATGCAGTACTACTTTGAGGCCTCTGACTTTGGACAACTGCTCACCTTCCCTCCTGTCAATGCAACACGCTACAGCACACATGGTGACGGTGCCTCGTATCTGGTCGCCTATCTCGACCTTTTCCGCCACCTCTTGAGCACCCTCGCTGACAAGAAGGGGGACGGTCTCAATCACATGGAACGGAACGTGCAGAATGGACTCGAGGACATACCAACACTCACAGAGCTCTGTGCGCTCTCGCTCTACTCCGAGACCATCTCCCATCCCTACATGCGACTCGTCCGTGCACCGACACGACCGAACATCCTCGAGCTTGGCAAGCTGCATGATCGCGTCCGGGTCCATATCCAGCGCATCATCAAAGCCCCCGACCTCTTGCTCGAGTGGAATCCCTCCTACAGACATCCGACACTGGACGATCTGCCCTGGCACCACGCCGGCGCCTTCGCAGGCGTACAGAGGCTTCTCCTGAGGCTCCCCCATCTCCGAGCCATTGTTGTGAAGTTCTTCGAGGGTGCTCTTGAGACCTGGATCCGGTTCGCTGCTGACTTCGCCCATGGGGGGGCAATTGACCGCCTTACCGCCGAGCAGAGAGCGCTTGCATGGATGCTGGCTACAAACGATGCCAATGAAGGTGCGCTCGGGTCCTATCGAGTGGGTGCAAGACAAACCCCGAACATCACATTGGATCAGTACAATGCACGAGTGATGTATCGACGCAATGGGACAGCAGCTTACGTTGAACAAACACTGTCAATTGAGGACCGGAAGCATTTGCGCGCCTTTACACGAGAACTGGACGGATCGGGCAGGGAGCGCAAGCACCAGATGGAGATTGCAGAGGCCGAGCAGGCTGAGGCAGCCAAGAAATGGAAGCTACGAGAGGTTGCCGCTGAGAAGGAGGACGCACGCGTGGAGAAGTTGAAATCAGTCGTACCTGTCTGGTCCCTCCAGCAGTTGAAGCGCGCCACCACGACGGTAGCTTTCATCGAGGAGCAGCTGGACTGGCACCGTGAGTGGGTGGACACGGGGCCCAAGGACCAGAAGGCCATTCCGCTGAAGACGCACCTACCTCGCAAGAAAGAGCAGCTCCGAGCTCTCCGGGCGGCCGTGAGGCGCTACAACACCGATGCCTCCCTCCGGGTTAGGGCCAAGGCCAATCTTGCAATGAAGGATGCACGAGTCAACGCTGGTGGCTACAGTGGAGATGAGGGGGAGGTCACCTACGACTCAGATGATGAGGAGTGAGGGTGGGAGAACCAGCGATGATGGGGGGGGGAGAACCAGCGCAGGCACCGGGCGCGCGGCCACAGCGTGACAATGGCACGCTGCTTCTATTGATCTGTCAGAAGCGCATGTCAGTATAGACTTACCAGTTGTCATTTATTCCGATGCTTCTGCGTCTCCGGACTGTTCTTGTGTGCAGAAAGCATGTTCCAGTGGTAGAGAACACGAAAGACCATGGTGGACATTCGTGGAGTTGAAAGATAATGCCATTCGATCGAATGCGGGGTCGCTTAGATCTACAGTCCGTACAGATTATCTACCGTAGCTACAGATAACTCGTCGGCACGCCTGTGCCACCCTTGGGCGCCTGGACGTCGGCTAGCGGGTGCTGCCCACCCCCATTGATGGCGGACGGGCAATGAGCGACCTCCCGCTGTCATCCACCAGTGATAGCCAATCTCTTTGTCCTGCTTCAATAGATCATGGTTATTCCGCCCTTGTTCCTACCGCTATTTCTGAGCTTGCCCGCTTGCCACTCCCTGGTTCAACACATTCCTCTCACCCCACTTCTCTCCGAGTCGCAATGGCTCAGGCTCAGCGTGCCCGGTATTCCTCCCAGGATGATCGCACCCTTGTCACTACTCTTCTTGCACAGGCTCGCTGTGGGAATCAATCGGAAAATGGTTTCAAGAAGCAGGCTTACGTGGCTGTGGCGAATGCGCTGGTTGGGAGTGAGCAGGTCTCTGGAGGGAAGGCGAAGGGTCAGCAGAGTGTCCAGGACAGATTCCTCACGGTATGTGCAATTTGTGGCTCTGTTATTGTACATCCTTCATTCCTGACTCTGTTCTAGCTCAAGAGGGAGTTTCTTATCATGAAGAGTCTCTGTGGAAACTCCGGCTTCGGCTGGGATGAAGGCAAGCATCTCGTCACAGCGCCGGTAGATGTCTGGAAGAAGTACATTGATGTATGTTTGGTTTCAGCCTGATGCTTGGTCTTCACTATTGATTTCAACATGTTTTGTAGGCTCATCCCGAGGCCAAAAAATGGCAGAAAACCCCATTCCCGCTCTACGACGACATCTGTTCGCTCGTGGACGGCACAGCTGCCACCGGAGAGGGCGCTTATCACCCCGGTGAGGACGATGGCCATGGTGGTGAGAAGGAACTGGACTTGGAGGGTGTCTTGGTGAGTTTGAATGTGTTATATCTTGGGACAGCATTCCAACATCCAACTTCCACTGTGTACTTTGCGTAGCGTGAATCACGCTCCCCGTCTGCGTCACCGGCACCCCCCTCTCGCAAGCGCGCCACGTCACCTACCTCTGGCACATCTCCAAGTCAACGTGCACGCAAGCACAACGGCAAAGCCACCACCGCTGATAGTCTTGATCAGCTGACGCGCGCCGTTGGTGACATCAAGGATGCTCTGGTCGAGCCCGTCAATACCCCTTCTGACTCCCCGTCCTCTCCGAAGCGACGCATGGAAGCAGTTGCCACGCTTGCTGTTGATGCAGGTGTGGGTCTGACTCCTCGTTGTAAGGTGAAGTTTGATCAAGCACATCCGCAAGAACACCGCTGTGGCTGATGCGTACATGGCCCTTGCTGGTCATGATGAGCTTCGTGCCGGGTACTTGCAGGCGGAGCTGGATGAGGTGCCGACTGTCTAGATATTGTTATTGCTGATGTAACCTGAACTTGCAAGAATCTACAGCCTGATTGGGAACTCGTCTGCCATGTATGCTACATAGTCCTCCCACATCGCCTTTGCAATGTGATCACGTCGAGCGTCAGCACGGTCCTTCTCTTGCTCACTGACATGTCCCCAAGGCTTCCTGGCACAATGGGTACCTCGCCACCATCCCCGACCTCAACCTCGACACCTTCAACTGTGTGAAACGCTGAGCACCCTGCCTGTCCTCTGTTGCACTGCCTCGTGGTCGAATGAAGTTGAACATGCAAAATGTTGCACAGACGAGTTTTGCTTGTGTTGGTGCGCTGTATTCTGGGGCCTGTATCATAAGTGGAAACTCCCGCTTTGAGGTACCTAGGATGCGCTCGACAACATGCGTGCAGTAGCATGTCGTAAATTGAAGAGTTCTTTGCAATTCTGTGGCCTATAACATTTTCCAATCAAAGCTTGCCTCAAAATACACCTAATGTTGGAGCATACGCACCGTTGACTTCCCAATGCCCACTCTTTCAAAATGATACCGTACACCTCGATATGGAACCAGCAATGCATCACAGGATGGAAAATCCTGCATCACCCAAGTAGTATCGCCCATCAGGTATGTGGAGATCACTCCGCCGTGCATCATCCCACACTCGTCCATCTGCCGCACTCCCTTCCCAGCCAGCCAAGACATAGCAGAACCGCATGTCAAATGTTGCACAGACAAGGACATTTTGCGCCAAGAACCTATATATGCACTGAGTTCAGTGAAGCTGTACCAAGCCCGACGATATTTATCGCACCTTTATGGCAGCGGTACCTTGCATGCACATTGGCGCGGAAGTGGCCTGCAAATAAAGGAGCCGTCGACAGTGGCACGCACATCCTCAAAGTAGGGATAGAGTTTGGGATTTTCTCGGATCTCGGGGGGGCACTCGTCGGGTGGGAGATAGACATGTCTTCTGTAGAAACCGGGAGACACAATTGCCTCAAGGACTTGGTGAAAGTTGCTAATATTGAATGTAGTACACATGAAGCAGCCGGAATGATGGATATGAGTTCAATACAAGTAACATACCGACTGATTGTATCGGCACTATGTTGCCACCGATTCTTGAGTGCCCGGATAGAAACCCCGGTTTGGCACTGGTATAAAAATGTTGCAAGCTTCTCCGCAGCTGATACTGAACGCGTAGTACGAAGGCCACCATAGGTCACAAGTTCGGAGTGAAGGTTCCAAAAGATAGGCTGTGACATTCCAAGGACATCGTAAAATGTTTGAGGATTGCCACTGCAAAGCTCTTGTAGGTATAGACTTCCCGTCAGAATCGAGGTGCTTTGCGGTTGGCGAAGTAGGATGGGACCAGCGAGGTGAATTGCACAAGCCGATACGGCAAGAGCAGTAATACCAGCGAGGACTCGTCTACGCCGGTCACGTAGTAGGCGGTAGCGTTGTGCACGCTCGAGAGCAGCCCGGGTATGAAGGGAGGGCATCGAATACGGTGACAAGGGATGCGGGATGCTACTGTACTATTGGGCGCCACGTAAGGCGGGGCTCGGACGTGACAACGGTGGTGACGGACAGTCTGTTGCTCGACCACAATCCTATCCTACTCAGCCGTATTCTGCGCCACCGGGCTAGCGACGCCGGCGCTTTTTCAGCTAATCCAACCCTATCCTACTCTTATCCGACGTACCGAACGGGGCCTTACCCGATTAACTCTGGGACTTGAATGAAATTCGCCTGGTGCCAAGTTTACAGATGAGCAATAATGATTTGTTCGGTACAAGACATGGAGCAAGGTACTCACGGCGGATATGTCTGTATGATCATGGATGATCAGGGTCAACTTGAAGCCCGGGGCGAAGCATCGCCGGCGGTCAATGTCAAGGTGGTCGAGGCCCACCGCCAAAACCGGTGTGCACACCCGCGAGTCCTCAACTTGCCCACGACCCCTCACAGCTCCACTACCACCCATTTTACGCTCCACGAATTCCAACGCAGGGCGGTTGCACCAGGTGTATTCGACGCAGAACGCAGCAAATAAGGACTGGGATCATCCATGTCGCTTGGGAATGCTGTGTGCAGCATGCGTACCGGGTTTTCTTTGCAATTGCAGCGGTTGTGCAAATACGAAGCTCATCCCAGACTCCCAGCGAGCGGTGCACTCAGCGCCGCTCATACGGCCACACGATCAACGATCAGCGCAGGAGGTCACCACATACCGTCTCGTACATCGTACATTCGTCACACTCGCGTCAGATACATGCCAAATCACGACCGCGCCTCCCAAACGGGGTTGTTCGTAGCGATGGGGCCCACGCCTCCGTCCAGGACGGCATCGATCGCCAGCTCCAAGCTCGGAGACACCGCGGTGTTGTCCAGCGCCCAGAGCGCCACCGCGACCGTGCTGCGAAGTGCACGTCAGTCTTTACACCGTCCGCATAGTCAGACGTGGTCCGTGACTCACTTCTTGCCGTTGTAGTCCAGGATGCCCTGCGGGACGGGGAACCTCGTCTGCGGGCCGACGTTCGCGACGCGCTGTCATCGTCAAAAAAACACAAAATTCGCCATCAGCCTCCCTGGGTACGCTCCTACCGTGAGGGGAATAGTACTCGCCTTGCCGAACTTCCACCCGTTGACGAACAGGAGCGCGCGGTACGGCTGCGTGTTCGTCTCCTCGAACTGGAAGCTCACGAGCACGTCCGTGCCCGCGGGGAACGCGAGCTCGAACGTCGTCACGAAGAACCCGACGCCCGCGCCCCCGCTCGGCAGGCCCGCGGACAGCTCGCGCGCGCTCCAGCTCGGGCCGGACGTGTCGAACCCGGGCAGGTGCCAGCCCTCGCGCTCGCCGAACAGCCCGCCCTCGTTCATCACGCCGCGCACTTTGTCCGGGAAGCTGTTCGCGGTGTGTTGTGTTGCCTTATGTTAGCTGTGGCTCGGGGGGGGGGGGGGATGGAGTCGATGGGAAGGATGGATGATGCTTACTCGGTGTACCCCCCAACCTTGCCCTGGACCTTCCATGTGCCGAAGGTGCCCCCAGCGAGGGAGAAGCCGGCGATGCCGCGCGCGGACTTCTCGTTCGAGTCTTCGTCGTTGCCCATGTTGTCCTGGATGACGGTCACCACGTTGTCTTGCCCGGGGACAACGGAGCCGTTCGGGAAGGGGAAGGCGGCATTGACGTTGTCGCCGCCGTTGAAGACGGTGCTGATGAACTGGTCGTTGATGAACACGGACGCAGCGAAGGCTGCACACAGGAAGGAGGCGCATACGTGTCAGTAACGCTGGAAGGACGGGCTGGGCGAGGGGGGGCGTACCAGATCCGCCGTAGATGGTGAGGTTCGCGGAGGTCTCGGCTCCTGTAGCGTTGAAGTGGCCGCGGAAGAGGACGTGGCCCTCACAGCTGCAGACGCGGAGCGTGAGCACGACACATACACATCCCAAACAAACACTGGCGCGCGATCACGCACAACCCATAGTCGCATCCTAAAAGCACGACACCCCGTCAGCGCCGTCCACACTTAGCCCATCACACATCGCAAGCTCACCATACAGCACCCGCCCATCCCCAAACACCGGCTTCAAATTGATATTCGTCGTCGTCTTGTTCGCGACCGTCCATGCCCCGTCATCGAACCCGCCCGCGACCTCCGGCAGGCTGTCCGCGAAGCGCCACCCCTCGAGCTTCGGCACGCTCACCTCGCCCGCGCGCAGCTCGAGCCGTCCCGTGAGCATCGCCCCCTGCCCGCGGACGTCCACACGTGCCCCGTTCCACGTCACCCCGCGCACCGCGGGCGGCGCGACGACCGTGAGCGGGACCGACGCGTTCAGGTCGCCGCGCAGCGCGAGCGTGCGCCCCCCATTTGAAAGGGTGGCGTTGCGGACGAGGTACGGCCCCCCAACGAGCACGGTCTCGTTCGTGCCGAACTGCCAGAACGCGGCGTTGGAGCCGGTGGACGGGATCGGGGGCGCCCAGAACGTCGCGGCGGTGCCCGGGTCCGCGAAGAGGACGAGCTGCGAGGACGACTCCCACACCGTGAGCAGCCCCGCGGACCCTGGCGAGACAGCGACGGTCGTCACGCCCGCCGCTGTGGAGGAGGAGTGGGTGAACTGGAGGCGCGGGGAGGACGCGCGGGTACCCGAGCCGGCGAAGGTGAGCGCGAACTCGTGCGACTGGTCCGCGTCCCCATAGAGGAAGAGGATGTCGCGCGCGCCGATCGTGCCCGCGAAGAAGATCGAGGCGGTGGTGTAGAGGAGGGCGCCGGAGGCGCCGAAGGTGTAGTCGGTGATGATGAGCTTCGACTGGCGGCCGGTGAGCGCGATCACGCCTGTCGTCTGCGGGAGTGTCAGGGTACCCTGCGAGGAGGGCACAGTGAGGGTGAAGGAGGTGTTTCCTCTGCAAGGAGAGCTTGCTTAGTTGGAGGGCGTCTTTGAGACGAGGGAGGAGAATGGGATACGTACGTGGAGGTCGAGTCGAGCTGCCGGGCGATGAAGAACTGGGTGCGCGTGTCCGGGTTCTGCAGCAGCGTCACGAAGGCGGCGCTGCCGTTGAGAGTCACCCCGGGGATGCCGGTGCTGGTGTCTCCAATCCAGTCGGTTTTGCGGAACTCGGGGGAGGAGCGGAGGAATATGCCCTGCCGCTTGAGCTCGTCGAACTTGTCGGACAGGGCGCGGGTCTCGCGGATCGCCGAGCCGTAGTCGTAGCTGGATATGTGCGTGCCATGTCAGATGGTGGCGAGCTGGGGGGACGAGGATGTCGGAATCGCTTACCTGGTGTAAACGCCGGGGAACGGGAAGCCTCCCCAGCTTGTTCCCCTGAGGAATACTGTCAGCGTGCACAGACGAGCCTCGCGGGTGTCTCGAGTTCTTACCCGTATAACATATAGTAGGAGACGAGCTTGGCATTCGCGGCCCAGTTGTGCTTGTAGAAGACATCCTGGAAGGCGGGTCCAGTGAGGGTTTCGCACGCGTCGTATCCAGGGCCTCCCCACGGGTCAAACGAGCCTCCTGTTCCCAGAAAATGGTGTTATGCGCGAATATTCGGTGGGAAGAGAGGAAGAGACGGGGGCCCACCTTGGAACTCGGGCATGTACCACGGCTCGGCAGGGTTGTTGGTTTCGTGGTACGAGTGGTAGCTCGTGTCAACGGGCGACCAGTGGGTCGGGTTCGAGCAGTCGAAGCCTTGCGGGTAGCTATCCTGCAGCGCTCGTCCGTAAACGATGCCAACTACTTAGAAGGAGCAAAAATTTTGACTAACGAGGCCGTAGATGTCGACGGCGCCTGTCCCGTTGATGAAGTTGCGCCCTTCGAACGGGTCATTGTACGTCCTGCGTGAGGCCAACTCAGCAAAACGTGCGCGGTAGCAGTGACCGCGAACGTACAGAGGGATCACGACTTTTCCATCGCGGTACTGCGCCTCGAGCTGGGCGAAATATGCCGCGTGCGACGCAGTCTGGCTGAACTCGTTGTCTGGCCTCGAGCGTTAGCGCCTCTCCCGCAGTTACATTTACATTGCCGTGACTCCTCACCGATCTGAACAACTATAAGAGTAAGAATAAGGCAAAGACGTTCAGTGCATATTGAATACAGTCGCCAGTGAGCTGAAAACGCACACAGTATCGGCCCCCCCTCGGAGACTTGGTTCGGCACAACCGCGTCGATGATACCCGAGATGTATGGTTCGTACGCAGCGGTCCAGTCGGTTGCGTTCGTCCTGAGTTCTCCAGCGACTTCGCTGGTGATCCAATGGGCGATGCCCCCAGCAGTCGTCTCTGCGTTGATCTGAAGCGAGGACATTAGTGCACGTTAACCATGAAATGGAATGGATGTCGCACGTATGGTCCTAAGGGGGCATGGGGATTAGAGACGGGACCACGAATGAAGGGGGCCGAAATTACCTGGTCGAAGAACGATGAAGATGCCGGCCAGCTTCGCAGCATCGAAGATAGGCTGTAGCGCCCGCCAGTCGTCGAAGTCCACCACGCCCCGCGACGGGTTCGTCGCACCCACTGAGAACGCGACGCGTCAAGTACCGCTCGTCCATCTGGCTGTCATGTTCGACGGAACTACGTACTGTGGATGTAGATGCTATTGATCACAGATGACTTCTGCTCAGCTTTGGGGGCAGAGAGGGGTGAAGGACGGGGCGGCGCACCTGACACCGTTGAGCCCTGCGGCGACCATCTTTTGGAAGATATCGAGCCAGAGGTCTGGCACCGGGAGGCGGAAAGTGTGGAACTCTCCAGAGCTGGAGCGCGGTCACAGCTGTCATATCGTGTTTGTTTAGAAGTAAGGTCTAGGAAACGTACTGCAGGAAGATGCGTTGGTCATTCACGAATAAAGAGTAGTTGTCCCATTGTACGGCATCAGTCAAGCCATTCGACTTGCGAGGCGGGTCTGCGAGCACGGTTGCTGAGCCGAGAGAGAGCGAGACAGGGATTGCGGAGAGGAAGAGGCCCAGGACGAGCAGTGCATGGGAGGCCCATGACGAGGGCCGGTGCCAAAGCATGACTATGACTTCGACGGCGCGCTGCACGACGCTTACAGGGAGTTCATGGACGTTAGCTCCGGATTTATATCGAACGAACTGGGTGACGTACGTTTGGAGACGCTTCGATGTACGACATATTCTCGACTTCTTGATGGGGGCGGGCCGGCGGGATAGGCTTCAATCTAGGTAGGCGGCCGGATATGCGGGAGCGTCGAGGTCACGCACGATGGCGCCTGACCGCTCTCATGTGCAGCTTCCGTGGCCGAGTCGCCGCCCAGGACTTCCATCGTCTTTTGTCTTCCCAGAAGGTCGAGGTACGCGAGCATGTTCTCATACTCTGCATGAGGTATATTCCGGACTTTCTGAGGCCACTTCTATTCACGTGAAACAATGTCGACCCGCCCAGCAAGCCGTGGCAGACAGAATTCCTGAGCTGCTGAGTTACAACCCCGAGTAGTTGTTGCAGACGCAGGGCAAAAAAACTCAGTGAAATAACTGTGGCATTGAATCAGAGATAGCTGTATGTTAGAAATAGGAAACCCACTCACAATAGTTCCAGTTGTCGTCGTTGTGCATATGACCCACCTCGGGACGCGGGCGGGGACCAGTGGTCAGAAATTCCAGAAGCCAGACTCGTTGATGTGCTGGTCCATGTCCAGATTTTGCTGGCTCTGCATGAAAGCACAAGAAAGAAGGTGCTATGGCCCGCAAAGCAGTTCATACGAAGATT
The DNA here is from genome assembly GCA_002900995.3 of Ganoderma boninense. Taxonomy (NCBI): domain Eukaryota; kingdom Fungi; phylum Basidiomycota; class Agaricomycetes; order Polyporales; family Polyporaceae; genus Ganoderma; species Ganoderma boninense. Next base: position 4,185,765 of record CM035308.1, on the reverse strand, counting down.
AGAACATACGGAAATTGCTGGCTGAGTACAGATTCAAGCCAAGTCCGAGCGAAGGCGACGGCGACGATGATTGCGGGCTCTGCCGTAGCGCGCAGGCATGAGCGCTTCCAATGCTCCTGCCTCTCTCCTCCGCTCCATGACGTCCATCCAGCACTGCCAGTGCTACTACCATCCTACAGTGTCAAACACTTACCTTGTGCGCTGTAGAGCGCATTATAAACACATTTCATGCTTTTCTCGAGCGTATGTGTAGTGGAGGGTGAGTGTAGGCGAGGTAAATTCCTCGGACCGGTTTTCGAGTATTCTATGTTTGCCTATACCCTACCCTTGTTTACCATTAATTCTAACGTCCCCAGGATGTAGAAGGCCCATACCGCTGGTTCTCTGACTGCGCGCCCATGCATTCTCAGTCGCTACTCGGGCCCGCCTTTCGTTGCATGACCACCGAAGTGCCTCGCCTTGATGGTGCGAAGAAGCCAACCGGCGAGTGTTCGTACATACCTAGACCGTCGCGCGGAGAACGGCCAAGAAGACGGCGCACCGCCCTCTAACCCCGAGGCGTGCCTCCTCTGGTGAGTCCAAGAAGTGGGCGACGATCAGGTGCTAACGAGCGTGCCCGAAGTTTCACCGCCTGCACCTCGAGACAACGCCGCTCTCTTCGAGATACACTCGCATCATCTTTCGTCCACGGCTACTCTCCAGACTACGGGGCCTGCGTGATGCGTTGGGGTGCGAGGGCGGTCCGCCTGCCGTGCGGTCTCCCGAGGAGGCGAGCGACCCATGACCGTCGTCTATTGGCGGGCGAGCCAGCAGACGGGATTTAGGGCAGTTTCCACATCACGGTGACCAGCTACGTGCAGGATATAAGGAGGCCTGGGCGGTGTGCTGCAGGACAAGCACGGTTCTGACGCTACGATGCTGCTACGTCGATGTGTTCGTTGGGGGTGCTCTGCGCTCGGGGCTCTGTCCTTCGTACTGCTGAACGCTGCCGAAGCGGTACGGGGACAGTCCGTGACGTTTGCTGCTGACCCCCCGAGGAAGTCCAACGGTCTCACTGACGTCGTTCAGTGGGACAACTACACCTTGTTCCTCCATGACCAGCGGATGTTCATTTAGTGAGTACCCTCTGTCAATAAAGCCTTTGACGTTGACGTGAACTCGTTACAGCTCCGGGGAGTTCCACACGTTTCGGCTCCCTGTGCCCGACCTGTGGCTCGACATATTCCAAAAAATGGTTGCCGCAGGCTTGAATGCCGTCAGGTACGCATGGCCTGTTAGCCCACGACTATTGCGCTGATCAATATATTGAACGTTCAGCATTTACATCCACTGTAAGAATTCAACTTTCAACCACCATCGCTCGAAACTGATCAAGGCTAACGCTCCCATAGGGGGATTGACCAATCCTGCATCCGGCGTTTTCGATTTCGAAGACTGGAGGGCACTACAGCCTATCTATGACGCTGCGAAGCTGGCCGGGATTTTCGTAATCCTCCGGCCAGGTCCTTATGTGGGTGTATCCGTGCGGATGCACCCTGCATGTACTTACTTACTCTCGACGCAGATCAACGCAGAGACAACTGCTGGCGGTCTCGCCCTCTGGGCTACGAGCCTCGTAGAGGGCGACGTCCGGGTCAACACCACGTCTTGGAACGCCGCATACCAGCCGTACGCGGCACGCATAATCGAATCGGTCAAGCCAAACCAAGTGACTGAGGGCGGATCAGTTCTCCGTAAGCTTTGTCTGCCCTCTTCGGGTCTCCCTAAGGCTGAACCAGGGCGGGCTTGCAACAGTGGTGCAAATTGGTGGGGTTGCTCGGTTGTGTTGCGAACTTCACTTTGCTGATGGATCATCTACCTGACAGATAACGAGTATTCTCAGACCCCGGAAATCAACGCCGAATACTTTGCAGACCTTGAAGAACAATATCGGTCGAACGGCGTTGTGGTTCCCTTGCGAGTCCCTCCCTCCTTGATGTTCATCGTGATAGCCTCGCTGACGTCGCTGTCGGTAGGACGTACAACGACCCTGGCGAAAGGCTGAACTTCATCAACGGTACAGGTGCTCCCGATATCTACGGCTTGGTACGTGACTTGCATCCCCCGTCCCTCCTCTCTCTCGCGCTGGGCGCGCCCTAGAAACTCCTACATAAACGCATCGGGAATAGATGGCGCTCAGAGCGCGAGAATGAAGAGCAGGGCAGCCCCGCTCTTGCGTGACGGGTTCTAATACCTTGGGGCAGGATGATTACCCAAATCACTTCAACTGCACCAACGGCTCCATGTGGAACCCCATACAGACCAACTATCACACGTACCACACCGTCAACGATCCAACGCGCCCATTCTATATGCCCGAGTTCCAGGGTTCGTCCTCGTCCCTCTCTGTCTTATGCCAAGGAGGAGCTCGCTAACGTATGCGCTCTGGCAGGCGGCTCTCATGACTACTGGGGTGGTCCTGGATACGACGCCTGCCGCGCGCGCATCGGGCCCGACTTCGAGGACGTCTTCTACAAGAACAACTGGGCGGCCAACGTCAAGATGCACTCCGTGTACATGTTCTACGGGTAAGCCCCCACCCTCCCTCCTGTCTTTTATCCCGGTACCTCGTGCCAGACGCTAAGTCCTAACCTCCCACCTTCCCCTCTTCTCCTTCTCCGTTGGATAGCGGGACGAACTGGGGCGGGATCAACTACCCAGGCGCATACACGAGCTACGACTACAGCGCGGCGATCAAGGAGACGCGCGTGCTCTGGGAGAAGTACGACGAGATGAAGCGCCAGGCGCTCTTCCTCCGCTCCTCCCCGCAGTTCCGCAAGACCGACTGGGTCGGCGACACCCTCGCCGGCCCCGCCGCCATCCCCGGCGTCAACATCACCTCCCTTACCAGTAACAGTGAGGATGATTCGGAGACGTTCGCAACGTACCTGCGCAACCCGGACACGGGCACGGGCTTCCTGGTCGCGCGGCACGCGAACTCGAGCGCGCTCACCACGGCGCGCTTCCGCGTCACGCTCCCGTCCGCGCGCGGCCCGCTCGACCTCCCGCGGACGTTCGACGCGATCGCGCTCGACGGCCGCCAGAGCAAGCTCGTTATGGCGGACTACGCGTTCGGGCGCAATGGGAGCGTGCTGTACACGACGGCGGCGGTGTTCTTCGCGGGGAGCATTGGCGCGCGCGACGTGCTCTTCCTTACCGGCGACGTTGGGCAGGACCATGAGGTTGCTCTCGTCCTCGCTGGGATTCGTGGTAAGCGCTCGTTCAGCGCACACGTTGCATACACCGATGCGGAGGGGGCGACGACTGTGACGGTGCGCGCGGGGCTCGCGCGGGGGCTCGTGACGGTATGGGACTCGGACGCGCAGCTCGTCCTGTTCGCGGACCCCGTCACGGCTGCGACGTTCTGGGCGCCCGCGATCCGGTCGCCGACGGCGGACACTGTACCTGGACTGGAGAGTTTCTGGCAGTTCGGGACGAACGAGACGGTGCTCGTCGGCGGGCCGTACCTCGTGCGCAACGCGACGGTCTCGGGGGCCACGCTCGCGCTACGCGGGGACCTGAACGCGAGCGTGCCGCTCACGGTCGTTGCGCCGGCGGAGATCAGGGCGGTGACGTGGAACGGGGACCGCGTGCGGGTGGAGAACGATGGGAGGGGCGTGTTGAGGGGCAGGCTGACGCTTGGCGGGGTCGTGAGGACGGTCACGGTGCCGAGGCTGGGTGGGTGGAGGTATGCGGACAGCTTGCCGGAGGTCAAGGCGGGGTTCGACGACTCGGAATGGGTGGTCGCGGAGCACACGTCGACGAACATCACCCAGGGGATGTTGTTTGGAGACGGACGGGTGCTCTATGGTGCGTTCTGCCAGCGATGATTCGCTTTTACTCCGAGTCGGATCGCTGACTGACTTGTGCAGGATGTGACTACGGCTTGTACGTGCTATGCGAGGGTTTTCCGCGCGTGGTGGGGCGATGCTAAAATGAGCCACTTGCAGCTGCGAGAACAACATACTCTGGCGCGGGCATTTCAACGCCACAGGTGCCGAGACAGCAGCGAATCTCAGCATCAACGGAGGAACAGGCAAGTATCGCCGTGTTTGTGATAGGGTTCTCGATGTGTACTGACATTTGCCTCGCCAGCCTTTGCCGCATCTGTCTGGATCAACGACGTGTTCATCGACTCTGTCACCGCGGACACCGCTGCTGGCGATGCGAACGCAGTTTTCACCTTCCCGAACGGGTCTGTCATCGCCGGAGAGGACAACGTGATTACAGTCCTGCAAGACCATATGGGGAACGACGAGGGCACAAACCGTAGGTTCTCCTTCTATCACTATGTTGAAAGATATGAACAATTAGGTCGCATTCAGAGAAATCCGATCGCGGTATTCGTGGGTTCGAGCTCATCGGTGGCGTCGGAAAATTCTCGACATGGAAGGTCCAAGGAAAGCTCGGAGGCTACGAGAAGTACGCTCCGTATCCGCAGTCATTCATAGCTTGTGTCAACATCTCACCCGTCTTTCCCTCGTAGCTTCCCCGATCGGGTCCGCGGCGGGCTCAACGAAGGCGGGCTCTACGGCGAGCGCGAGGGCTGGCACCTCCCCTCCTTCCCCATCTCCGACCAGTGGACACCTCGCGCCCTCTCCGACGGCCTCCCGGACGGCAAGGCGGGCGTAGGGTTCTTCGTCACGACCTTCGCGCTGGACGTCCCGAGCGGTGTCGACGCCGCGATGAGCTTCCAGTTCAACCTCGAGCAGGGGCTGGCGCCATACCGCGCGCTCCTGTTCGTCAACGGGTGGAAGTTCGGGAAGCGCGCGGCGGACTATGGGCCGCAGACGCGCTTCCCGGTTCCCCCTGGGATCCTCGACTACAACGGCAACAAGTGAGTGGTGCACTTCTCTCAGCATTGCGCTCGATCGAGAAACGTGAACTTGAGCTGACGCGAGGGTTGGACGGCAGTACGGTCGCAGTGGCGCTGTGGGTGCTGCAAGACACGGAAGCGCACCCTACCCTGGAGCTGGAGCTTGACAGTGTTGTCGAAGGCGGCGTCGGGCCCATTGCCACCAACAATCCTGGCTGGTCCCCGAGATCGCAGGTGAACTGAGGTATGGCGCGGAGAGGTGAGGGTCAAGACGACTTGTATTACTTCAGATGTGTTTGTCGTCCAACCACCAAAGAAGTGCTGGCGTTCGTTGAAGGAGATGAAAGTTCACTGTCTCCATCCACACTACCTACCTCAGCTGCGCATCCAGGAAGACGGAATAGCAACCCAGCAGCCTCTGTGTGATGAGGAGCAGACCACAAGCTGAAGGTTTGTCTACATGAGTTCGCGAGGCTTCCGAATATGTGAATCGGGTTCCTCGGGGAGGGAGGTGGGACGTCGATTTCTGCCCGGTCGTCGGTAACTGCTCTCCGATACCACTTACCGCAATACTTGTCTATCATTAACAACCACAGCGTGCGCGACCAAGCCATGAAAGTTCGCACCCTCCCGACTATACAAATTGGTGGGTGGGTTGATGACTCGCACGGATAAATGTCATTGTGCTGAACACCATCGTAGATAATGAAAACTGAAACTCTCGAGACTAGGATCTAGCAAGAGGAGTATTTCCGCCATCTCGAAGACTACTATAGGGAAAGGGAAGGATGCGTTGCTACCTCATTCTAAGTCACCACTTCCTTCATCCAGACTGAGTGTATACCGGGAAACATGACCGTAACCACAGTACGCACAATTATCCTTGTCGTATAAGGCCCAGAAATTATCAATGACCGAGGCTACTTGTCATGTATGGTCTGGTAAACAACGGGCCTCCGGCAGGGCCCGCAGCCAAGCGGACTCGAATTGGAACAGAACGCATACCAGCAAGACTTCAACTTCTCTTCCTACAACCCCGTCCGTCGCTCCTGACATTTACAGTCAGTACTACGAGGCGATTAACCGAGCGAATCATGGCTCGTGTCCGATCTCCAGGACTGCGCGTCCGGGCTACGAAAGATGTTCCCTGCTCACTGGCACGGGCCAGATTTCCAGCGATTGGCCGAGAATCTGTAAGTCCGTCGGATACTCCATGTTTTACCACTGCACCCTTACTTCATGTTGGTTCACCTAACCTTGAGACACAACGCTGACGCAGACGGGATCGGCAGGGGTATGAGCTCCGAGACTAGCCTTTTGTTCCTAGTGTGTACGCGAGGTGCTCGTCGATCCTCGAGAACCCCACCTCGACAGACAAATGTGTTGTGCTAGGGCATCCGTTCCTGGCCCCAATTCTTAAAGGCCGACCGGACAAGAAAATCGAACTTCAGCATCACACGCCCACTCTCGACGAGAGTGTTCTCTTTGTGGCACAGGGCGGCAGGACTTCGACGTACGCTTCTTCCTCCTCGCTTCTACCTCCGTAAACTCCATAAGCTCCGCGCTGATGGCCCTGCTGACTGACGTGGCGTCCATAACCTACTTCTTGCCAACTGTGCCTGCAGTACTTCACAAGGGACACTGGGGCTCCCACACACCACAGAAGCCGTCCCGCTTGATGTCCGGAGGAGCAAGCTCGCCACCCATGGCGCAGCGACAAGGGTACACAACCGCCTCCGCCCCTTCTCTCTTCTTCTTTGCAGGCACGATGAGGCCCAGGGGCTGTCTGATCCTCCCCGGCTCCGGTCCTCGCGAATCACTCCCACGAGCCTGCGTTCGCGCGTCCACGAGGAACAGGCACCAGCACCGTTTCCCGGGGCATAAAGCTTCCCCCGGTCCAGCGCAGCCGAGGACTCCAATGCCACTCTGGCTGTCCTCCCTCATTCTGGCTTTCTCGCGATATTGAACTCGGATGAGCGCCTCGTTCTTCTTCTATTCCTTAACCCGGTTCGCAGCTCGGCGACATTCTGGGCACGCTTACGCTGGCTCAAGTAGCCTCTCAGCACAAGGCGCAACGCAATTGGGTGGAGGCGTCGGGCCCCGTCGAGAACCACCAGAACATGCATACTTACAAGGGCGGTTTGACACACCTCATTGGCGCGAGACGAGGCTCCGAGTCGTCGGCGGGCCGGCGCTGAGTGCGCGACGTGACGTGACAAACTCCCGCAATGTCTGGACTTCGACTCGGAGTAGATTCAACGAAGGCAGTCTCTTGGGAGAGTGGAGGGGGGTTGGAACTGGGACTTCGACATGGCCAACTTCAAGTTCAAGCTAAGCCACGGTGCGCAGTCTGTTTCGAGATACTACTTGCTTCGCCAGGCCGCTCAGGCTGTTCGTGGACGAGCGGGGCTTCGAGAAGGTGCGTCAGCTGTGGAGTCAGGTTATCCACCGATTTTAGATGAAAGATGGATGTACATGATTGTCATAGCATGTGGTGGGCCAGGACCTGCAGACGATATTTACTAGCAGGAGCCTTGCGCCCTCAGTGGCTCGGGCGACTCCGGCACCGTTATTTGTTCATGTTTACGAACTCGCTCGCGGCTCAACAAGCCTCGCAGCTACCAGGATGTCGACTTTACACGTCCTCTTACAGCTGAGTCCATCCGAGTGGTCGACCACGGCCGAGTTTCCAGACTACGTGAAGGTCCCAGTGTCACTAAAATCACATCCACAGCTCGTCAGACGTGGTTTGGTCGTGGATCATTCACTGAATATCGTAGGTTCGCCCCAAACTAGTGAATTTGAAACCGACAGAACTCCATCCAGGGCAGCGTGTGCGCCACCAGCGGACTGGACCCGCCGCATTTCGTTGTCAAGGTTCGCGCTCCTGCTAACGAAGAGGACGCTATCGTCGATCGTCTGCAGCGCGACACGCCATCCGACTCCACTGGAAACCATCTCGTCCCGTGCGAGGTCATCCAGCTGTCCAGCTGTCCGGGGCCAGCAGTCGCTCGCGCTCCCTGCTCGTTATGCCTTATGTGCACGGGATACTTATACTGTTACTCGAACTGCTCAAGGTGTTCCACCAGATAGCGGAGGTGCGTGCCGTCCGCACGTCTTACTTGTGACTCTTCGCCTCCGGGCCCTGTTCTCATAGACTGATGATGTCGCTCACTGACATGGTCTTCGAATTGCGCACATGGTATGCCCCGTCTCCCGCTTCCGCTTTGAGAGAGCACTGATGACTACCGTATGCATATTCAACACTGCATCATCTGTGCTTCGGGAACGTGATGGCGGCTATAGATGAGACCGAGAAACAGCACCCGCGAATGAAGTCAGGGAGACTCTACATCATCGACTTCGACAGGTCACGACAACGGGGGCTGGTCTCTGGCCGCCAGCCCACCATTGAGCCGGCATCGAGCTGCAATAGACTCATGGCGAGGTGCCGCTCAAGGTGATGGTCTTCGATCCTGACGCGTGGGGCGTGTACTGCATGGGGAAGCTGTTCGAGCAGTTGTCCGAGGTCTGTCCCCCCCCCCGGTCTCCACATCGGCAGCCGTTGTCGCTAACCATCATACGGCCCCCAAATAACCCCCGTAGGAGACATTTCAGCTGCATTCGGAGCCCCGTGGGCCCTGGTGAAGCTGTACCTGTGGGTGATGGGCACTGACGCGATGCTCGGGGGGATGCCTCTGCCGCCCCACTGTCCGTAGGGTGCTTTGGTGTTCATTCTCATCAGATGGTGTGAGTCTCTCGGAGGTTTTCGGGAGGGTTATTTCTGTCTGTGTCTGGACGGCCTCTCGACGCTAGTCTAGCTCTATACCAACGACCCTGAGCTCAAGGCGGCGAGTGGGCCACCCAGCGGGGCAGGACTTTCCAAGCTCAAGGGCGCAGCACCAGCCATGCAGAAAACTGGAATAAAGCATGCTCGCTATAGGTAATCGATAAAGCACTTGCTACTGATAAGCAGGTAACCCTGAAACTAGCCATTTGGGCAGACTCTCAAAGAAGAAAGGAAGACCCAGGAGGGCGTCGTATTGCGATACGACAGCCTGGAATTTCATTTACAAGAATGGGCGCCGCCGATCTCCAGCCTGCATCCACAGTCTGGGGTGACTTGATGCGAGGTAGCATGGATCGAGAACGTTGCTGACTTGCACTGGGGGAGGCAGCACTGGGGTAGCACTTACTTTCTTCTCATGATCAGGCTCCCGACCAGCCTGCCGATCCCGGGAGTCCAATTGTTCAACGCTTATGGGATGCTCTGAGTGATATAGGGTGAGACAAGTCTCTCCTTCCGCGCCAATTACCCTGCAGTACTGAGTTGAATGTATGGCATCGTCGATTGTAGGGACTTGCAAACGTGAGGATTTGGTGGAACGCCACGCTCACCGTCTGGTAGCGACGCACGACCACGTGAACTTGAAACACAGTCACGCGAGGTCACGGCAGCACCCGTACTTAGCATATCGTGCGCGCAGTTTCGGCTAGCTTCGTCCTTCGACGATCGACGATGGCCACCAACCACGGGCCAGACACCGCCATTCCTGCCTCCCCCGAACCTGACATGGACATGGGGAAGATAGCCGACTGGCTTCTCGCCCATCCCGAACTTCGTAAACGGGGAATCGTCGTACACGAGTCATTGCAACCGGTAGGCATCCCCCTCAAAGCTCGTCGATTCCACGTCACTAAACACTCAGTTCAACATAGTTTACAGTATATCAGACGGAGTGGGTCCCAGAGGGGCCCATTCACGTCGTAAAGGCTCTCAAATCCTCGAGACCTGAGGCGGATATTTACGACCTGCTAGATCGACACTCGGACTCTCCGACAGACCACACCATCCCGCACGAACTCATCCGTTGCGAGCGTCCCCTGGTGGTGATGCCTTTGGTTTCGGGGATAGAATACGGCATCTCCTACAAAACGAGCGCTATCCTTGCTGTGTTTGCTCAGATTCTCGAGGTCCGTAGTTTCCTCCACCTCACTCGAGCTGAACGCTGACGCAACATTTGCGCCGACAGGGCATCGAGCACATGCACCGCCTGCGCATCGCGCACGGAGTACGTTTGTTTCCCGAGCCAGTCGAATACGAATATGCTCCGCCGATGCTAAGTTTGCTCGAGTGCGTAGGATATCTTCACGCCAAACATCGTCGCGGCGACTGAGGAGGATGCGAGGCGCGACGCCCGACTGACGGCGGGGCGCGTGTACCTGATCGACTTCGAGTCCTGCCGGCAGTTCGAGCGTGGGCCTGGCGTCCAGGCTGCGGTTCCGCTGCCGGACACGCACGTCATACCACCATTGGGGATGACGGCCTTTGATCCCTTTTCCTGGGACGTCTACTGCCTCGGATTAACTTTCGAAGCGATGGTAGAGGTGAGCTTAATTTGAACACGAAGACTCTTCTATTGACGCGCTTTGGTGTTCGTCTCCGACATGCAGGAGAAGTTCATCTTCAAGCCAGAGGCGATACCGTGGATCCCAGTGCGATTCGCCAGATGGCTGAAGGGGAAAGAGCTCGGGTGTACGTCCGTATGTCGCTGTCGCCCGGCGGTGACCCGGGCGCGGCGCGTTCTTGCCGTCGTTCGATGGTTCGTGGCCGTGGCGGAGCTTCTCATCGTCACAATTCGATACCCGACGACCTTTTTCCAAACGCAACGCTCGGTTGATCTCTCGGCGCGTGACTGAAAGACGTGGTAGTACATGTTATTCGCGCGTATTGAAATGTCATATAATACAGGTTGTTCACTACATAATCGGCGAGGACATTCAAATGCACG